>CAJUYG010000210.1:22325-53688 GCA_910591675.1 Galerucella calmariensis
GCATTTCCAGCTTTGAACCGAACTTTATAACCCTTCGTGGGACGACGTATGGACCTGCCAAATTTGCAAAATATTGATGCTATTGCAAGAGGTTAAAGAAGGAACATGAAATGGTTAACATTACTGTCAAAAACTGAATGGAGAATGTTGGAGACACCTTTAATGCTAAGCTATTAGTTACTATTAGATTTGGCAATCCATTCCCTCTGTGATTATCCTCTCATCTCATTGAATTTAGTTGTTAGATATTGAATAGTGCTCCGAGACGTTACTTTTTCCAGATTATTGTAATCCAGTGAAGCTCCTTTTTGTGAAATATATATTATCCATATTGGGACCTGTGGTTTTTGAGTTACTTGACTGCAAACAGTTTCCTCTATTTAGCCGTGCCTGGCCATTCAGAATAATGTACACTGTGTCCACTTAAGTTCGGACCATATGGGAATAATAAATTTAAGAAAAAAAGCTGGTCCTTTATGAGAAGTTTTGCATGTCTTAAAATTTAAAATACAATCTTCAGATATCAATTGTTCTAGTAGTGTACGAGGTTTCTCAAAAAATATGAATTTCACCTTTAGATTTGACCATCTCAAAAAATGTTATGAACAAAAGTTGATCAGATCAGATCAGATCAGAATTGAGAATCTCAAATATACGATTATATCCATTTATATCGAGAAATGTATTATTTTCTTGAATGTATTTTTTCTAGATACAATAAGTAACAATGCAAATTTTACTTTAGTTGCGTGTTATCTAGGATGCGTTGACAAACTAATAAATGTTTGATAGCTACATGATAGCAAAAACTGTTTTACAGTAACTGTCGCCCAACTGAACGCGTTAGAATTTTACGCAAATATGGTAGCGTCATTGAGAAAATAGGAACAATATTAAAAATCAGGGACACTATTTTTTTCCTTAATATAAATGAATGCAATTGCATATTTGAACAAAGTTTTCAGTTCTGATCACCTTGTTTTAATAACATTCTTCGATATTGTCAAATTGAGTTAAATTCATATTTTTTGAAAAACCTTGTATAATACTGAAAAAAATTAGTATCTGATGATTTTATTTCAGGTTTGAGAATTTGCAGAATACTTAATGGATAATGAGTTTTTCTCCTTAACTAGATAATAAAAAAGTTTCCCATATGGTGGGAACTTAAGAGGACACAGTGTATATTGTTATGACGTTTATCTGCCAGATAAAATTATTCACAGTCAAATAATTCGAAAACCGTCGTTCCAAATATGGAAAATATAATTAATTTGGAAACCGTCGTTCCAAATATGGAAATTATAATTTATTTATGAAAAGAGAGAAATTATAGAAATATTTTAATAAATAGGGTGTACCAAAACTTACCGTTTATGTGAACGATTTCAGATTAGCACAATGAAAATGCTAGAAACTCAAGGATGTAATTTTTTTGGTGTCAATCGGCCTGATTCTATAAGGAAGTGGTTACAACTTAACCACTCAGCTGAGTGGTGAAAAGCAAGGTCAGTGATTAAGGTAACCACTTTATCGGATTTCGGATTTTATAACACTAAAGTGTTTAACTTTTTAACCATTCTAACCTCCAAAATGTGGTTAGTCTTAACCACCAGGCTTCTCTAGTGGTTGTGCTTTAATCACTCTTGCTTGTCATTGTCAAAATGATTATAGTAAATGAAAAGCAGTGAAAATTATATGATGAGGACTACGAAGATGATGATAACAACGACCTAGTAAACAATGACCCCCCATCGTCGTCAGTAAGCTATTTGAAATGTTTTTTGGAATGAAATAAATTATTGAATTTTTAGATCGTGACATACTGACTGCCGTAAGAAACACAAGGGGAAGACTGATCGCACGCCATTTTTAAGTTACTGTTAATTATTGTGTTGTGAATATTAACAATAAAAACAATTAATATTGATTGAGAGCACAAGTTTATTGAGCAAACAACAAATTGCTAAACAGAAAGCAAACAAAAAAATAACATTAATAAATATTTCACAAACTAAACAGTGCTCACTGTTGAAAATAATTACATAATAGCCAAAGTAGTCTGAGAACCCCGTCGAATTTGCAATTTGAGGTTAATGCATTTTGGCGCAAGTTCTGTCAAAAACGCCAGAATCGGCTAACTTCGCATGATACATTCAAACTACTTTAATCACGGTGATTAAGCGTACGAAGTTTAATAACCGTGGTCGATTTTAGTTTTATAGAATCCGAAACATGGATGGCATGACTAGATAAGTGATTAAAATGTTATCCCCAACCACGTTATCACGCTAATCACTCTTTTAACCACGTTCTTATAGAATCATGCCAAAAATCTTGGTTATTATAGTACTGAAATAATAAGACATTCAATAGAAAATAATTATACATTCAGGTGTTCATTCCAAAAATGGATATTTTCTCAACGCTCTGGTTTTTTGGAGCACCCCATATAGACAATGATTTTAAAAGATGCACCCGTTAACCCTTGATAGGCCTAATAAGCTACTAGCCTTTGTCGCACTAATAGGCCACCATGTAGTCAATACCAAGCAGCGTTTCGACGCATTGATGTTGAGTTCTGTCATATTTGACATATATTACACACAATTCATGTCGAATAAGATAGAACCTAACCTAAACCCGTTGCAGTTTTACTTGGTTTTTACTATATTTGTTTAAATCACGAGAGAAGCGAAAGAGCCGTTTTATCCTGTCTGACGAGACGAGATACGATCTTCATTATCATACAAATCTTTTCACACATTTGCCTTGCAGTAATTGTGATGACCTTAAATAAATAGTGCTCGACCTTAGAACAGACTCAAAATTTTGAGTTATTAGAGAGTTATTGAAAACACGAATTTACTGCCTTGCAGTAATTGGGATGACCTTAAATAAATAGTGCTTGACCTTAAAACAGACTTGAAATGTTAAGTTATTGAAACACGAAACCCTATAATGACATTATATTAAGGTAGGTGTCACAAATGACACAGAACACCTACACATTGTGACATATAAATATAAAACATGAAATAAAGTCGGGATAGTACACTGCAGTAATCGCGCACAAATAAGGACAATCACTAACCTTAATAATGTTTCCCTTATTCAAAACATCAAATGCGCATGCGTATATGTCACTATAAAGACAGCACTATTACTGCTTGACCTTATAAAAGTTCCAATAACTCTCTATTACCTTATTCCAGCGCACTTTATAATCAGTTAAAGCCCATAATTATATCGACCATAAGAAGTTCATATAACATATTGACCATTAAAAACTGGATGATAATCAATTTTGAAATTATGCAAGTTAATATTCCAAAACGTCAGCCTGTATATACTTAAAGAGAAGTTGAGTTTTATGAGGCGTCTCGCTTTATGTAAATTTCTTTAATTGAATTTTCATGCTGCGATTCTGTTGGAGCTATAAAAAAATGTGAAAGAGTCGTTTTGCTAATTTATACTGTTTTTTTTGTAGAGCTGGAGTTTACAAAATCTGAGAAATATCAGTTTTCATCATATCAGAATAATGCTTACGAGCTGTAAAATCTGAAAATAAATTGAAACGTTTCCATGAATAGTCAAGTGAAGATATCTGAAAATCTCTATCCTCCACAGGAAGTCGTGATTACCAGGGTAAAATTTTGTTCAATAGTATACAAGTGGCTGAAGAGTAGCATGAAGGATTGATTTACTGTCCGGAACCAAGAAAACTACAAGCAACTTTCAAGCCGAAATCACTTCCGTACAAAGGTGTGCCTAGTTCAATAAAAAAGATGAGAGACAAATTATTATTTGATGGAATAGTAATGCAGTCATTGAGGCATTGAGATCATATCCTTCTCAAATGACATTCCAGTGCCTAAACCATTGAGATCATGTCAATCCCTGTATCAGGTATTCCGGTATTAGGTATGAAAATGCTTAGATTAATCAACTGACCTGGGCCACAACAACATCGTCATGTTATTGTGAGCTGCAGGAGTCACTGGAAAATGAGGAAATTCGGTATTAGGATAACTACCAAAGAAAGGAGCTTCAGCACCTTCCTGGAGATTGGAACACCGGTATCAGCTTCAATCGACCCAATATTGAAAGAAGTATGCAGCGACGGACAAAAAAGGTTGGACCATTGAAAAAATCTAGTGGGGAGAATGGACTCCTGGAAAAATTTATTCAGGTCGAAGAAAATAGATGCCTAAGCAAAAGTAAGACTGCACCAGAAGTTTTGAATGTTTTTTGATGAAACACCGCAAGAATCTCTGTGAAGCAAGAATAATCTAAATGTTATGAAAAAAAGGGAAACCCCCATTAACATACTCTTGGTATGTACAGTGTACAGGGCTATTCATTATAAATCAGCTATCCCCATCATCGTTATTATTACTTTTAGGAAAAAAAGTCTCACATAAAAGTTGTTTGGCTACGGCTGAATTTTCATCAAAATTTCAGTGACGTGCAAATTTAAGGGGATACGGAAAATAATAGTTTTCTCTTGGGATTATTAATAATTATATCTTCACAATTTTGAAATGGTCTTTTTTTGTATTTTAGGAATAAATAAAATGTTACCCCTACCTTACACCGTTTTTGAGTTATGAATTGTTGAAAATCTGAGTTTTAGTAATTACTGTCAATATGAAATGGATCATTTATTAAAGTAAGCTATGAAAATGACAATTAATATGTTTGGTTATTGACATTTTTCATATAAAGTTATTAAAATGGTTTACAGTGAGGAAGAAAAAGTCAAAATATATACCTATAAAAACAGAAAACAAAGATTTATTCAAGAGAATTCAAAAATCATAACTTATAAAAGATATTCGAATTGTCCACCATTATTGTTAATGTATAATTGATAACACCTTCTTATATTATTCAAAATAACATTGCAGATAACTTCATAACTTTCATTCAGTTTGTTAAATTCAAGTTGAATCCTTGTTCAATCAGTTTTAAATTATTATTATTATTATTCCAAGTATACTCTTACTCAGCAACTTGCTGGTAAGGTTCACCTATCCCGAGCGTGTGTAAACGCAAATGGGATTAGGCTCGGAAGTCACAAATTCAGAAATGTACGGACAGTGTGACAGGTATTTAAAATTGCAGCCTTCTGCAGATCGATGTACTTATGTATTTTTGTGAAGACCAAGTTTGGTAAGGCTGTCTTGTAGAGTTTTGGGAATTAGTCCCGTAGATGAAACGATGATCGGTACCACCTCTATTTTCTCTGCATGCCACATCTGTCCTACTTCAATTGCAAGATCGGTGTATTTTGCAATTTTCTCGTTGTATTTGTCTAGAATATTGTTATTATTGGGTACAGCAACATCCACCAGAAAAACCGAATTAGCTTTTTTATTCACAACTACAATATCAGGCTGGTTATTCGTCACCCGTCTATGGGTGATAATTGACCTATCGTAGTATAGTCTAAAGTCAGCATTCTCCAGGACCGAATGCGGATGGTACTTGTAATAAGAGGTGTAGGTGTTCATTAATCCAAACTTGTTGGTTATTATTATTATTATTATTATTAATACAATCTTCCACCTCTCTGTGAACCTTCACAGTAATTACTAAAACAATGATTTTCAACACTTCATCACTCAAAAACGGTACAAGGTGGGGGTAACATATTATTATATATTTTTGAAATAAGAAAAAGAAGTCCATTCCAAAAATATGAAAGTAAAGAGGGTGTCCCATTTAAGGAAGAACTATTATTCTTTGTATCCCCTTAAATTTGCACGCTACTGAACTTTTGCTAGAATGAGAAATTGTAAATATGTACGTCACAGTAATTTTTCTAGTGCATAAGAAGTAAACACTAACAACATAATGATCAATTTCGAAAAAGGACGTCAAAACCTGCTACTTATTTTCTTATATCTTCTCAAAATACTTAATTTATTCACTTTCTTAAGAACCTGCAAGTTTAAATTGGCAAGAATTTGCGGGATCGTGAAATATTTCATCTTTTAAAATTTAATTAGTAACGAAATAACTTTGAAAAAAAATCTTATTAAATTGGAGTTAATACGCAAAAACATAAAGGAGACTTGCGGTGCAGAGCTTAATTCTCTCAAACTCATTTTGATGTGAAAATATGAAAAATAATTATATTATATTTCAAACCCGTGTTAATAATTATTTAATAATTACCGGAAACATCTTTGGGTAAATTTATGGATGAAAAATAATACAAAATAAATCATGTAACAGAAATTAAGAATTTAATTAGGAACTTCTCCAGTTTTTTTTTTTTTTGAATAAATGATTAATTCACAAACGACCACAGTCGATTTCCAATTTCTTCATGATTGTATCAATGTGATTAATTCAAGGCGAATTTGTAGTTTCCTAAACATTCTTGATGTTAAAAGATTTGGAAAAAAAGTTTTTCTATAATTTTTTGACTCCAACAAGATAGTCGTTCGCTCTCTTCCTTGTCTGCTGGAAAATTATATTTCACTTCAAAAATCTCCATAATTTGCGCATGCCAAACACGAAACTCTGCCCGTTCCGCTAATTCATCACATATGCATAGCCTCTCAAGTATTGGAGGGTGATCGAGTAAGACTTTTAGTAACTGCACTGCAATTTTACATTTGAGGATACAAAAACTGGGCCTGATATTGACTGGGCCTAATATTGGACAGTTCTGATCTAAAGCTAACATCGCACCTTAGAGAGTAAACGCGTTTAATAGATTCTTCTCTTCTTCAGTACCTAGAACAAATTGAATACTCTCTTGGAAGAGCATAAGAAGCAGGAGACTTATTGGAGGGATTTAACCCTGAAAATAAGTCCGCATCATTCTAAAAACTAACTGAACATTTCCTTTCAAACTTTCGACATGTTAAAATATTTCAACACCATAACGCCGAGCTCTCCCTCTTCATCATTCGTCAAACACATAAAAAATATCGATCCTTTACGCACCATCAGTGGTCTAATGCGACAGCAATTTTTCGGAATGAGTTGAGATTGATATTTTTTTGTTTCCCTCGACGTTTTCTCCTTCCGCCATCTATCATGAGCACGTAGCATTGACGTGTTCGATCGAATATACTCGTCAATTTTTATTTAAACCGAATTTCGTTACATAACACTCCCTCATACGATTTCAGTATTTAATTGACCCTTCGCAAGGGCATTGTTTCGGTAGTGAATTATAAGAGATGAAGCAATTATTTATTTAATAACCGTAAAAAAGGAGGATGATGGAAAAATGAAAAAAAAAACATGGTTCGTTATTCAGAATTTCCATAACTTTTTCAGAAATCAGTGCTCACCAATTTGAACTCATCGATTGAATTTGACTAATAATTCATTTATAACTCCATCCACAAATAAACAATGGTTTTGCCAAATTCGTCCAATATTACATTGGTGTTGATAACGCAAAGCTAGTCTGGCCCTGAAAAAGGTGTTTCAGTCCCTTTCCTTGCTACTCCGTCTGCTATCCTAATTCCTCCCAGCATATCATCGGATCATAATGATAATCCTTTGGCTTTCATGAATTTCATCAATATTCACCCGCACGCTTTTTAATGGCGTGAATTCCCGTTGTGAAGATATTCACAGTTTTTCCTAAGCTTTCAAGTGTAGCGTTTGGTTTCTTGGTTATAACCATTTGTATACCATACATATACCACTTTTTCCATGTCTGCTGATGGTGTTGTGATCCCATTCCTTCTTACTACTTTATTCTGTATTATTGTCCCACAAATAGTAGAAAATTTTCCATTAAACATTCCTCTGGTGCGTTACAGGATCTAAAAATTTAGGATGTGCTCCTTCTTAACTATTAGGTACATCTGTACTCACGTCTTTCTGCAATACTTCCCATCAAAAAATTATACTTGGCATCAAGTCTTGACAGCAATTGAATAAAACATTTCCCGGGGATCATTCCTCCATTCTACTCCACTGCTGTTCTATTAAGATCATAATTATGTAATCTGAAACATCAATGAGGGCGCATTTAGCAGGAAACAAAGATTTTGCGATGTTAAAATTCTTGACCCATTATAAAACTGAATTTTTTGATAGACACAATGCGCGTATTTGAATCTGTCATGTGAATTTCCATAAGTTTCTAATTTGAAATTCTGTCATTCACAAATACATTTATGGTTGTCCAGACGGACATTTTCCATCATTTTTTCCCACGACAAAAATCTTTTAAAATTGTTATTTATTATCATTTCATTTATAATATGAAGAGTGATTCAAAAAATGGTGACCCCGACTCTCGGATAGGTGAAAAACTAAAAATAATTATTGGGGTTTGCTTTCCATATCGCCATCCGTAAGGCGTACATAATTGATCTGCAAAGGTCGTAGTAGCTTTTAAAATCACCTAAGCCCCATATTTATCATATTTTAAGAAGCGGACGGAATCAATAAGATCATTTTCTTATTCACCGCAAAAAATTCACTTTACATAATGTAGTCGACACACTTCATAACTGCATCAATCACTCCGACGATTAAGAGAAAAATATATCAGGTGCTGATAATCCCATTGATTTAATTTCAAAGATGGAAGCATGCCAAGAGTTAATGGCATGGAATTACTTAGCGACAGTGAAAATAATGGTCCATTGATATTCTCATTTTTCAGCACAGGTGTTGAAATTTTGGAAAAAATGTTCAAATATTTCAAATGTCAAGAATAGTTAGGCTAACCTGAAAAAGTTGTTTGATATGGCAATAAAGCGATAATTTCTGAAAACGCACTCTATTTGCAAAATAACTCAAGTATTAAGCATTTGGTCACTGATAATTCAAATTTCCCCCAAAGTCCACACTTTCAAGGTAATTTTTCCCTAAAGGGCTGGTTCCTTATTGATTCTAACACCTAGTCAAATTTTTCGGTAAACCTATCTCAAAAAAAGTACAGTACTCCTTCACACCTTCTTGCTATAATTATTCGACACAACAGGCAATTCTAGAATCAATATTTGACACCAAACTCATGTCACACTAACACTTCATCAACACCAATACTATACATCATTTGACACGCGTTATGGTAACCAAGTTATCGTCTTATGACATCGAAGGTAAACTCAGTGTGAAGTCTCCAGTGTCAGTACTCGTGTAGTGGTAGTGTAATTATTTGTCTTCGGTATTTCATGTGCATGATTCGGCCTCGGTTCAGCTGCTAAGCATTTTTCCGGACCCTGCTCACTGGTTTGCATGTTAAACTCGCAAACCCACGTCTTATCATCAGTTACAGTGCGTGTATGATGAATGTGAGGTTGAAATTAACTCTTGTTTTTGCAGATGATTAAGGTATTTTGCACCAGTCCAACTACAACGCGTTTTATGTCCAAAAAATGACCTGAGAGGGTATGAATTATTTTATGAAAGAGAGTCTGTGGGTGGCCTTTGAGACTTCTGTGTTGTCACTATCTCCTTTATCTGGCAATGTTAAGTTGAAATGAAGACATTAATGTTCGAACAGAGCAGAATTCCGATTTCCCCCATTTATTGTCGCATCAACTGAGGGTTACTAGCGACAAGAACCAATCAATTCACATCAGATACATGCATATATCACAAGAAATACAATTTTGTTGACTAAAAAAATTGGGCCAAGGTTATTTTCGTCTTTTTTTTAAATGCACAATAGTGCATTTGGTGAGTTTTATAATGTTTTTTCTGGAAATCGCATTTTTCACAGTTTATCAGCATGTTTTTCACCGTGATAACAATATTACATTTTTCCCAAACCTTTCTTAATTAGATATTAGTGCGTTAACCTTGTGTGAACTAAACGCATTCTTATTATTTGGACATGACCGAACAACGAGCACTGCCATTTGTGGAAAATCGGCTTGCTTTCATATAACTTTGACACAACGTTATCCCACTGCGATGGTCAAACTCAATCATTTTATTTTCGACAGATACCTTGAAATCTGCACCAATAACCCTATATCCACTCGTAGAATTACAGTTGGAGATTGCGTCGCGTCGCGTTTATTTCTTTGTTGCCGAGAATACCAATGTGAGGTGGAATCTGGTGTTATTATAGGTCTTATTATAGTTTTAATATTCGGGTATAATATCTGTATACAAGTTATGGAACAAAGTGAATGGTTGAAATGATTAATGATTACAATTGTTGTTGTCATTGTTAATATACAGGGTGAATCACGACCAACGGGATGGAGGTTTATAGCGAAACGGTGAAAGTTTTAAGGTGTTTTTCACTTTAGTAGTTTGTACATTCATATAGGCTACATTTTAAAATTATTTTGAAATATACAGGATGTTCCAATAAAGTGTGGCGTATCAAAGTTATATTTTTTCTCATGGGACACCCTATATTTTATTGCATTTTCTGATTTCCCTAAAAAATAAAGTACTCCTTCATTATGGTTCCCTATACCTGAATACAGAGGGTTTCTAGTTATGCTGACTTTTTAAAAAATGTGATCATTTCGAAAAAAATTAATAACTCATTGATATAAGAAATTCTAGCAAATTTTCTCTTACATCTCAATAGTTGGACATTTGTTGAATGTATTTCACGATTGAGAACTTAATATCTATTCACAGGGTGTTCAAAATTTTCAGTTTCATTATTAGATCCTTTATTGGGTAATATCGGGCTTAATTTGAATAAAACACCCTGTATTTTAATAACTCAACTTATTTAAAAAAATGTCCTCTTTCGAATGGTGTGAGGGCGTCCTATACCTAGGTATTATACTTTTCGTGCAATTTACAATTTTCTTAAATCGTATGGAAAATCGAGTTTAAAACAAAAAATTCATACAAATCTCGTCGTTACCTAACTTAAGGACATGTCATTTTATGACATTTCTCTGTTAATTCTCTGAACAATCTTGCGTTAGTTTTAAATTTTATTTCTACAAAAAATGAAGCAGTACCTGTTAAACGAAAGAGTCGACATAATACTTTGCATTGGCATTGGGGAAAATTCAGAAACTTGTCTCCCAGCATCTATAGTTTATGCTCAAAAGTACCCTGATAGAATTCACCCAAAGAAGGAAGTTCTCGAAAGACTGCTCAATAGATTTCGTGATACTGTTAGCGTTGCATACGAGAAGGTGACCAAAACAAAACCTGGAGACAACGCCAACGAATTTGATGTACTGCTGTCGGTTACGGAAAATCCTAATAGGTACCAGTACTAGAAATATTTCAAGTGAATTAGGAATAAGTCAAATGAGAGTGTGTAGAATACTCAAGAAAAATCGCTACAATCCGTATCATATCCAACTACACCAGCAGATGACACAACAGGATTATGATAAACGCTAAAATTTTTGTTTATGGACTTTGGATAAAGTTGGAGAAGATCCTGATTTTTTCAATAATGTCTTGTTTACTGACGAATCAACTTTCCACAATAATGGGTCGCCAACACCGATGGAGTGTGAACGTTTGGGGAGGTATTGTGGCCGAGTATGTTATCAGCCTGTATTTTTTTGACGAACACCTAGATGGTAGAAAATTTTTGAGTTCTTTGAAAAAAGACTTCTGGATCCTTCTTGAACACCCACCACTCAGCATCCGAAAGAAAATGTGGCTACAATTGGACGGAGCTCCTGCCCAATCTTCACGTGCAGTTAGAAACTGCATCAATAGAAAATTCAGAAATAAATGGATAGGTAGAGGCGGTCCTTATAATTGGCCAGCTAGGTCACCAGAATTGACCAAGATGGATTTTTTCGAATGGAGTTATATTAAAAATATTGTGTATTCTATACCCTCTACTACTCCAGACGATATGAAATTTAGAATTTCGAACGCTTTCGTGATTATAACACTCGATATGTTAAATAATGTAGGTAAATCGTTGGAAGCTAGAAGCACGTGTTGCATTGCACAAGATCGCAAGCATTTTGAACATAGTAATTTTTCATTTTTTGCTTTGAATAATTTGTTGTTCGTTTTGTAGTACTCGTATTTATGTATTTGCTTTATAAAAAATGTGTTTTTGTTATACTTATCGGTAAAAAATAAGTTAGTGTACCTCTGCAACTACAAGTGTGCATATTTATTGGCAATTTCACTGTTTTTTTTTCACAGATCATCAGTTTAAAATTCAAAGAGAATTGCATATGTTTTAAAATAGATTCACCATACAATTAAAGAAAATTGTAAATTGCACGAAAAGTATAATATCTAGGTATAGGACACCCTCATACCATTCGAAAGAGTACATTTTTTGAACATGGTGAATTATCAAAATACACGGTGCTCCATTCAAATTAAGCCCGATATTACCAATTGAAGGATCTAATAATTAAACTGAAAATTCTGAACACCCTGTGAATAGATATTTAGTACTCAATCGTGAAATACATTTAACAAATGTCCAACTATTGAGATGTATGAGAAAATTTGCTAGAAGTCGTTATATCAATGAGTCATTAATGTTTTTCGAAATGTTCACATTTTTAAAAAAGCCAGCTTAACTCGGAACCCTCTGTATATAGGGAACCATCATGAAGAAGTTCTTTATTTTTCAGGGGCAATCAAAAAATGCAATAAAATATATGGTGTCCCATAAGAAAAAATATAACTTTGATACGCCACACTTTATTGGAACATCCTGTATATTTCAAAATAATTTTAAAATGTAGCCTATATGAATGTACAAACTACTAAAGTGGAAAAAATTCCAAAACTTTCACCGTTTCGCTATAAACCTCCATCCCGTTGGTCGTGATTCACCCTGTATATATGAGTACTTAAGAGATTGCGTGGAGTTCTGCTGAGAGAATTGTAGTGCAAGTTGAAAGATAAAACATCAGTACTCAGGAAAAAGTAACTGTGGCTGCCCCAACACCTCTAGCGTCCCTAGAAGCATCTGTGTATAGTATGCCTTGAATACTAGTCAAGTAATTCCAGTCACTTTGAGTTAATGGTAGTTAAATTGGTACTGTATTTTTTGTTGAAGTTTGTAAGAGACGTAACTTCAGGAGGGTTGAGAAGCAAATGTTTGATAGCCCTTTGGAATTTCAAATCTGCTTCTACAACTCGATTACTTTCAAATGCAACTCTGCAACTCGAACTCTTGCTTCTTAGTCGATTCACCGTAGGTCCTTTGTAACGTTATCAGTACGTCAGTACACAAAGATCTATTTGCGATAACAAATTCAAGACATAACCTTAACTTTCGATAATCTCTTCAAGCAAGTATTAACAATTATCAAACTTCGTTGATTTCTTGGCAAAAATAGATAGTTCATATCACAATCACATCGAATTTATTCACATCACGATAAAATGGATGACTCAATTAGATTTGTCAGTACAAAATAGCCCGAGACTTGTAGAGTTGTAACTTTTTATATAGAATAAATTCTGTACTGTTCCTGAATTTATCACAATTTATAATAAATTGCCTTGGATTGTACTCGACGTTGTTGGAGAATATATCACCTGTTCCATTAAATACTCATGTGTGGAAATAACGGTTGATGTATGAAGAAATGAAGATTTACGAACATATTCGAGGATGAGGTGGAGAACTTCAGTTTTGAATAACTGGTTTCCAGGTTCAGTGAATAATAGTGGTGAATGCATTTCCAAGTGACTGTCAACCGATTGATATAAAACTTGTTACACATTTTCAGTTCTGATGACAAAAGTATTTGGTAGGTATTTGGTATCATTCTGAACTCAAGATGGCCGCTGCCTATACGTATTTTTTTACTATGCTCTAAAAAAAAGGAAGAACGTGTCGCAGGACACACGGTAGGAACTTTAGTTCCTTGTAAGCAAAAATTATGTAATACATCTGACGTTATAGATTAACAATTTGCATATTTCTCGGTGGTCGAGTAGTAAGCAAACCAGGCTCTCACGCGATAGACCCGGGTTCGATTCCCTGTGAAGAATTTTTTTTTTATTGTTAATTTTATTTTTAAATAATTATTCTGTTTAATATTAATAACGACAACAGGTAGACGTTTGATATATTAAGCGGAATATTCATTATCATAGATAATGGTACGATACCCTTCATGAGTGAGTCCGACTGGCAACATCTACTTATAACAGCATCGTATGTTTAAAAAAGGAAACCGTAGCATTATACAAATTGGACATTCAAGAAATGTACGTTTACCACAAAAAAATTAGTGAAAACATAAAATGGAATTGTTAAATTTTCAATTCGAAGTTATATTACAGTTTATAGAAATTTCCATTTTCTAGATGTTTTCTTAAGTGGGTCGTGGAAAAAATATGCTGTTCGACTCGTGTGGATTGTCCATATCGCACTTGAACGATTGAGCACACCGCCTACGGCCATGAATCAGAAGTAAACCGGCCCGTTGGCAAATCTTCACGTTCCTTCATAAACTGCACTCATACATGTTTTTGCGCAGAACTGATTGAAGGTTTTCGGTCCATTTTCATTTCATATTATATCTATGATTTGGAAGTTTTATAGATTAAAATATAAAATGACATCTATCAAGATATGACGTTTTCTTGTTACTCTTAAACTACTATTCGAGCAAATGGTCTACCACATACATTTCAATTCATTGATAACATACGGCAACAATGTCCAAGTATTTCGCATGGCCCAGAATGCGGTTCAAAATTTCATGAGAGCAAGGAACGTTCCTACTCGTGTGATAGAATACTCACTTCTCTCAACTATGTTCTATCGATGATATATATAGCGAAAAACTATCCAATGGAGACCTAATAGAAAGGTTGACAATAATCCACCGTTGATTTTAAGAAGAAATTCGAATTCCACTTCCAGCTTCCATTCCAATATATTTCGCACAATTTGTATTCCTTGGCTATAAGACATTTCTCATTTGACACCAATAAAATTTAGTATTAAATTGAATACTCAATACACTTAAGCTATCAAGTATTTATAACAAACCAACACTTTCACACGTACTAATACAAACAAATGAATTAAAAACTCGAACGAAGCTTAGAAGTTGGGTGCAAATATAAATATAGACCCTTTTCAATGCAGCCCACTGGTCAATTTATGTCAGGGGTACTAATTATGGCGTACCAGAAGCGTAGTCATGGCATCGACGATTTTGGATTTCTGCGACTATCGTTACCTATGACGCAAATGGGTCGATAACTTTTGAAGCAGACATTACATCTTGGTGGATTCAAACTTAACATCAGACTTATTGGAGCCACGTGCTGAGACAGGAACATATCAAACAACTGGTTTAGAAACACTCGCGAACTTACGAAATATGAAATGTTTGAAGAGGGCCAAAAAAGGAAGTGAGGGTATTGTTCACCGGTTACTATACCCTAAGGAAGCAGATGCTTATAATTGTCATATATTGGAAGGAGCTCATCTGTCGGCTGTGCATGGAAAACGAGAGAGGATTTCTTTAAGAGCCACCTAGGGAAAAAGCTGTTGAGTCTGATGGGGGTTACTGGTCTCTCCACCTAAACGATACAACCGAGAGCACAGAAAGCCTAAGTGCGTGGGTTTCGAAGCATCTGACTAGTGGTGCCGAACTAATCAATCAATCTGTCATTCATAAACCTATACTGTCTTATTAATAAAAATTTCTTACTCTGCCCTTACTCCTAGATTAGTCAGAGACTAGTTACTCTGAGACTAGCGTAGGTTTGAAGAAGTGATACAATTGCTATTAATAAACTCCGACTAAGGAGGTAATAGTTACTCTTTCCTTATTACTGGGTTTTGACATGACTTAAGGAAGATTCACAGTTGTATGGTAGGAATTGACCAATAAAGTGACGTTATGGTGACATTTTTTCTGTTTTTTATCGTGACATGTGTCAGTGCTCTGTTAATTCATTTCAAAAATAGTTATCTCATAATTATCTCCCAGTTTGTATTTTGTGTGAAAAGTAGTATTTCCGAATTTTCTTCACGTTTTTTATTGTTAATACCTAGTTATATATATTTAGTAGGAGTTCTGTTGAAAAACTCACTCTCACTCAAATTGAAGGAATCAAAAAAAGGCGTGCTGAGGAGAAACTCCAGATTACTATACAACGCAAAGAACATGAAAAATTTTTGCAACAAAAAGAAAACGAAAAAATAAATAAAAACTGATCAAAAATTTTATTTTTAATTTTATAGCTTTCAATTCCTCTTCTAACAATGTTTTTGAGAGATTCGCCCGAATTTTATAACATTTAATTTTTCTGATCGGACGAATATTTTCTGCTTCTTCCAATTCTTCCATCTTCCTCAAATCTTCCAAATAATAATCCCTTTCTTCCATCGCAAAATAATTACTACTCACTGAACCAAAGCAAATACTTAAGAAATATACATAATTGATAAAAATAAACTGAATAATAATACGAACTGATAATGCAAAAACGACAAACTAAATTTCGAATTAGAATATGACATTTATAATACCACAATTGACAGTTCAACAAAACTAAGGTTATACTTATTCGAAGGTTATTTCAAGCTTAAACTACCTATTTCCATGGATTAAAATTTAGTCCCAGACTAACCTCGGAGTAGCCTATTCCTTGTCTAATATGAGTTTATTAATAGCGTATCTGTCAAACTGATGGTTTAAGCATGGTTAGTCTCAGGTTACTCAGTGTTTATTAATAAGACCGATAGATTTTAAGGAAACCTTATAAATTGTTAGTGAATATTTTTGATCGGATGTTTGGCAATCGATCCGTTTTTCAGTATGTTTTTCTAAGGCTTTGGTGCCATGTATTTGGCGGAGATGTTTTTCCCAGTAAAAAAAAAATATTATTTTCAATATTAAAAAAATTAATTACTACAAAAAGCGAAGGTAGTTCGCTCTCGATACTAGTTTAAGGTTTTTGTTGTTCATTCTAGAAGTCGGATAGAAACAACAATTAATCAAAAACATAATGATGACGAGTGACAACTTGTTTGCAATAACCTTGATGGCATTGTAAAGGCTACATACATTTCCTACATGAGCGATTTGGAAAACAATATCCACTTAACACTCACATAATTATTTTCGAGAAAAATGGAATATACTGGTGAATATGTATTTAATAGGTCACTTAAGTCATTCGACAACAGAATAATGTAGAAGATGGCATTACCAATAGAGTGAGTATGTGTGTTCTCACAATTGAATTGTGTGTACGGAGTAAGTTCAATAAAAAAAACTTGTAGCCTGTCTACAAGAAGGATACAAAGTGAAGTTTATCTGAAATGAATTGCAGAATCTTGAGTACGTATTCGTCACTCTTGCGGACTTTCTTTTTCAATGCCCATTGCGGCATAAGGGTACTTGAAACTCCTTTCGACAATGAACTAGTGTGAGTGGGAAAATGAAATTTAAACATGAACACGTAAACTTGTTCGTATTTCTGACGTTCCACTACTTATTTGAAAATTTAAAATAAATTGATAATGGAAATAAATTATCAAATATGTCAAGTAGCAGGTTCAAGCGATCTTTCCTTCAATACAATCGGTTCCGGTGGAAGCAATCGATTTCTACTACAGGTTACCAAGAGGAAAAAGACCCTTTTCTCTTTTCAATTGTCCGATTAACAGAGATCCAGCCCTGGCGTTTTTTCTCCTGCAGGTTTCTCCTGCAAATGGTGTGCAAGTCCCGTTGTATTTATGATTCCGTTTTTTTCCAATTTTTTCATTTTTTTTTTCATTTGAAAGTTAGTGAAAACCTAACCCAACCTTCACACACACCCTTGAGCGATTTAATATATTATTTGACCAAAAATAACAAATTTAGCTCATTAAAATCGGAGGATAGTGAAAGTGCAGCTTCCTAGAATCAATAAAGGTGGTTTTCTAGTGCCAAATTATAAATCCGAAAATGTTTCTATCACTCGAAAAATTGTAGTTTGGACAAACATTTTTCTCCGAAAAATCAATGTGAGAATATCAGTTAATCTCGCGAGAAAATTCATTTCGCAGTGAAAAATATCCGTGGTAATTATGATTTTGGCTTTTTTTCCAGTTTTTGAGATTGGAAGTTAGTGACAATAGTCAAATTGACCATCACTCACACTCTTGAACGATTTATTATATCATTTACCTGGAAATAACGAATTTATCAGGTTGCAGTCTATAAAAATCGGAAGGTGGGGAAATTGCAACTTCCCAGAATCAATAAAGGTGGTTTTCTATAACCGAACTATCAATTTGATGTTATTATAATGCGAAACATTGTAGTTTGGACAAGAAATTTTTTTCCGAAAAATTGATGATAGAATACCAGTAGTGAAGTAAGGCGCACGAAAAAATTAATTTATCAGTCAAAAAAATCTTATGAACAGAAAACTTGAACAAACCTTCAGACGACAAGAATTACATAAAATTAAAACTGATTAATGAATGAATGATTAATGATTTCAATTGAATGATTACAATTGTGTGCTAGCTTTAGTGGTATTAAAACTTCATATGAAAGTGTACAAAAACCATGAGAAGTGCATATCAACTGCACCTCATCTGCAAGAATCAACTGCAATGTTCCATTGGAATCGGATGATAATGGAAAAAGTTGTGCTAGTTCAAGTTTAAGGTAGCAGAGCTTTGAATGGAAACACGTGAGAAAAAACCTTAATAAGTGCACATACTTTGCAAAGTATTGCTTATGAATAATAATCAAGCTAGTACAACTCTTTCAGGTATCATACAATTAATCATACGATTTACATAAAGCGATGCCATTCTGTCCAAATTATGTGGTTGTTTTTACAATTTCGTTGTTTTTCTCTTATTCTGGAAAAGAAAAAAAGGTTAAATTGCACTTTGCACAATACTGAAGGGTGAGAGTATACTTGGATGAGGTCTTCAAGACACTCGCAAGTGTTTTAAAGACCAGTATCAAACGTATACTTCGCGCCATTGTGTCGAGAATAAACAAAGGAGTCGATGTAAAATAATTTGTTGAAGTGCATGCTAAAGGCATATTATGTTTTCAATGAAGATAATTAGCGAAAGCTTTCCATAGATGCACAAGACATTACGTTTTCATTTTTGAAGGTGGTAGCTATTTACGATATCTTGTGGGAGATGTGTGAATTATGTGAGTTGCGCTTACATATCAAGAAAAGAGAAATCATATTAGCTATTACTATACTAATATCTAGGACAGTAAAGGCTCCACGTCTCACGTTAGCTGACAGTGGAGCAATTGGTTATGTTCATTTGGTGGAGCAGTATCTATCATAGGGACTTCTAAATGTAACTAAAGACAAAGTTTTCTCACAATATGATAAGCCGAAGTACACGGGATATGCTTTTCGATCATTGAATGAATCAGATGAATAACTCGCTATACTAACAACATACTTTGTCTGTAACCAACATGTCAATCGATATAAACTTGTAATCTCAACAGAATGGGTATATAGCACTCATATATCAAATGAAACGACACTGGTAGTTTTAGTCCTATGAAACTATAGAACTGTTCAGAACTTGTCCACCTGTTAAAGGATGTATTGAAAAAATCATGCTTTTTGCACAACGATTCACTATTTTGAAGATATAACTTAACTAATAAACAAAGTATTCTCTATTGATCTTCATCAAAATTGTAAAAGATGTGTGTATTTCTTATAAAATACCAAAATATACCTATATTGTTCTTATACCCATTTGATCAACCAAGTAGTGCAAAATATGTCTATCGGTGATAAGGAAAAAGTTTTTCATTTTTTATCTGAGAAATTTGAAGGAACTTATCGTACAAGTCGAATCAAAATCTCTGTTCAAAAGTTATGATTGAAGTAATTATCAGTGAAAATTGGAAAATAAAAGTAGATACTTATTAATTACCATTTGACATTTTCCGGACAGGGTATGTACAGTTCCTCGTTACTCACCCTGCATATTGACGGGAATATATTTGCGGATAACTTATAACCATCCACTTTCTCTCCATTTCACACCAGTCACGCTAGTAAACATTATGTTCCCACCAAAATAATGGAACAGGGTAATAAACTTATTGGGACAGAAAAAATTATGAGTATTTTTTATGCTGCTAAAACTTTTGTGCTTGTTTTCTATCGAATAAACAGATTATCTTGTTTCCAGAGTGAAACTTTTTCCTCTAGATTATCAAAAACGTGGAGAAACTTTTTATGCCACGAATATAATCAATTACACATAATTGACAAGTATAAGGTAGCAAGTGGTACATTTTGGGGAAGAAAATGGAAAAAATCAATCAGTTTGGAAAACTTTCAATGCAAGGAAAAAAATTCTCACCTGACAAAACTGCTCCTAACTACGGAAAACAGCATTCAACTGCATTACATCCTGTAAGACATTAAAAAATAATTACTAAACACAAAATCATGATAAAGAAATTGCAACTGAACTTTGTTATTATACTGGAATTCGAAACGATCTCGCTTTCCTTATTATCAGTAACATCCCTGTTGTGAGGTTAGCTATGATGTTGACAGAAATGAAACTTTCTACTGAGGTTAGTATACTATTTAATTTACAACCATCATATTACGATCAAAATTGATGAATTTTTGTTCCTTTCCGAACATACCTAAAATATTACATTATTTTTTGTGGTAAACAGCACCAATATCAAGAAATGTCAGATGGAGTTGGATGAATATTGAGTTTACGAATGAAAAATTGAGAAAAATGTCCTCCGATGAGAAATTGATGGATTGTATCCGTTAAGAAATACGAAAGGGTGCTGACGCAGGAATACATGGGCTAGTGCCAGAGAAAGTAAGCATCACTACTTAGAAGCTATTGAGTTATATAGGAAGTGGTGCGAAGAAAAAAGGTGAAGAATACCAGTTCCGAAAGTGTACTCTTGGAATATTTTGTAGAACAAACCAGATAAAAGAAGCAGCCACCTCGTGGGCAATGTACAGTAAGATACGAACGATACCACAAATTTAAGAGAAAACTGATATTCCGAAACATAGGAAACTTTTGGCCTCCCTAGAACGACAAAATGTGGGCTTAAGGCATGAGAAATCGAACTTTTTTTCCGAAAAAATATGGAGGTTTTTTCAAACAAAGCTCCGAATAAATTTCGACTGATAATATACACAGTGTTATTTATAGGATGCGACATAGGGATTCCTGTACAAAACTGTCAAACGCGAGCTTTTTTACTAAATAGCTGAAAAATTATAATAGACTTAAAAAGGTCGTTGAAAAATGAATTCAAATGCACTTTTAATTTCCTCAAATTCGCTTTACTTCAATGAAAAAATGGATATTTATGTTAAAAAGTCGAACTCCATTTTCATTCCACTTTCGAATCCTTTTAACCGAGAGGGAAATAGAGGTTTGGACACAAAACACACACAGAACATTTTAAAGTCAAACCTGAGGTATAGTGGTTCGATCCACCGCTGTGGTGAATTTTTTTCTTTTTGTTTTTAGTTCTTTTCCCACAGTTTTTGAAATAAATGACTGGTTTATTTTAGATTCAATGTTTTTTAGACAAAAATTTTGAGAAAGGATCGAACCGCCATACTTCAGGTTAAACTTTCAAATGTTCTGTACACGTACCCATGTAGTTCCCCACTTGGTTACAAGTATTTGAAAGTGGTATGAAAATGGAGTTAGACTTTCTTAAACATAAATATCCATTTTTCCATCAAACTAAAGCAAATTTGAGAAAATAAAAAGTACATTTGGACTCATTTTTCAACGACCTTTCCAAATTTGTTATTGTTTTTTTATAAACGCGTTTGACAGTTTTGTATATCGCATCTGATGAATAACACTGTGTAGTTTGTGATCTTCAAAAGATGAGTATTTGGAAAAAAAATCTTGTTCAAGCTCATACAAGTGGACAGTTATTATGGTATTATATTTCTCTTATTGCCTTAGGTCGCATTAATAATAGGCGTATCTGAAGCTTGTCGGACGGAAGTATTAGTGAAAATGAAAATTCTCGATGCTGCTATTTTTGGAGGGAAAATTTCGGTCAAACTTCCAGATTCCAAAATAATACAATTAGATCATTTCTCATGAACATGAATTAAAGAAAAAAAGGTAGAACGTGTCGCGAGACACACGGTAGGAACTTTGGTTCCTTTTAAGCAAAAATTATGTAATACATCTCACGTTATAGATAAACAATTTGCATATTCCTCGGTGGTCGAGTAGTAAGCAAACCAGACACTCACGCGGTAGACCCGGGTTTTATTCCCCGTGATGAAGTTTTTTTTAATGTTAATTTGGTTTTTAAATAATTATTCTGCTTGATATTAATAACGACAACAGGTTTGAAATATTTAGCAGAATATTCATTATTATAGATACGGTACCCTTCATAAAGGAGTCCGAATGGCAACATCTACTTATAACTGCATCGTATATTTAAAAAGGGAAACCGTAGCTTTATACAAATTGGACATTCAAGAACTGAACGTTCACCACAAAAAATTTTGTAAAGTGGGTCGTAGGAAAAATATGCTGTTCGACTCGTGTGGATTGTCCATATTGCACTTGAACGATTGAGCACTCCGCCTACGGCGTCGTGCTCAAACTTCGTCCTCGTGCGATATAGCCATCATATACTATCTCTATCAAACTACTATTTCTATCAAAATATGCCCTTTTACATTTAAAAACAACCTGCCAAATGTCAAATCAATTTATCCATCCATTTTAATGTTATCGAATTAAAACATTCAAGTTTTCAAAATTTCAACACCCTGTATTTCGAAAAGTAAATGTGCTAGACAAGTAAATGTGCTAGACCCCTTAATCCTCATATGATTTTGTCCAGTTTCACGACAGAAATCTACATGCAAACGTTGTAATTACCCTTAACGTTCGAGGTGCTTATACCATTTTTTGCGCGATCGTATTGAAATAAATTCCGAATAAAATAATTTAAATTTCTTCGAAATGAACGAGATGTCAAAAGTGACATTTATACTTCTCGATCAGTTTAAAATATATTTTGCATTTTGGTGAAATTGTTTTTGCTATTTATTACTTTTCGACGTCTGAACGGTAAGTAAATCACTTGCCGACGTGTTAAACTTCGAAACCAGTAAACACAACCTACCGTCCTGACAACCGCGACAACCGCGCAAAAACAATTATGGCAATAATAGTAAAAATGTATCCGAACAAATTCAAGTAGATCCCCAGCACTGCGAATACCAGCTTTGCATATAATTTTAATATAGCATCGGTGGTTCAGTGGTAGAATGCTTGCCTTCCACGCGGGCGGCCGAGGTTCGATTCCCGGCCGAAGCATATGAATCGCTGCTTCGTAAACGAGAGAGAGGCTCAGGAGAGAGCACACGCACGTAAGCAAGGCACATAACGAAGCAACGTAACATAACGTAACGGTCAGATCTTTTGCGTCGCGCCCCCCGGTCGCTCAAACATAACCTGACGTGAAGAACTAAAGTTCCAAAAATATAGAAATTGATATATTTTTTGTTCAGCTCAGAGAAGGAATAGTAAGAAAGAAACCAATTGATGACAATACAATAGCTACTCTTTTGAATTGAGAGAACTCGAGAGGCTTCAGATGCCACGCTTTAAGAAGAACCGTCGCTTTGTTACTTGCCAACAGTGGTGAGAATGTACTCCAATTAAAAAGGCTGTGAGGATGGGAATCTAGTACTGTGGCAAAAGGTTATGTGGATGCTGCTCGATAGAGGATGGAATCAAGTGCCAATACGCTGTCCCAACGTGCCATGTCTTCTGAAGCTGTTGCAAGTAGTACACGAACCTCAGTTGTGCAACAGCAAAACAGCAAAGTAATTTGTCGACCAAAGAGGTAACTGTTGAAGACGCCAGCGTTGGTACTGGACTGAATTTTTCTATAAACGCTCATGATAATTCAAATTTAACCATTAATTTCAATAGGTAGTTTGTTGTATTTTAGTTCACTATTGCTTTTTATTGTTTGTCATTTAATAGGGTATTATAATATTTGTCAATGAATTTTGATATTCAATATGTATGAGAAATGCAATTAGATAATTCATAATGGAAAATCAATTCTTCAAAGCAACATAATCAATCTATAGATTTTAGGATCAAACCGTTGATTGAATTTTCAATACTTAAGGTGAATTAAGACAAAATGGATTCAAAAATAATTTAGTCACCCTGAGATAATAGTTTTGGAGTAAATTGAAAATTCAAATTGAATGGGAAAAATTAATATGAATATAAAACTTGGTCACTTTCTGCGGGCAACTTTTTTGGAAACCTTAAACTCCATATTATAAAAGTTCTATTTTCTGGATGCTGCTTAGTCAAACTTTCACAGAAATTGGAAGTATGAAGAAGGTATGCATTTATTTTACCTAAGCCAGCCGGATATTGATTTTACGGTTAGGACTGCGACTCAAAATTTTTCTCTCGACAATAAAGACATTTTAATCTTTTAAAAAAAGATTTCCTTCAATAAGTCTACCGTCATAATTTCTTCCTTTTTTTCGTCCTTGTTTGCAATGTATCCATACCGTTTACAATTAAAACGTTTCCCTATTTAAAGAGTATTCCAATTTTGTATGTGATGTTAAAAACTGGACTTTGATGTTCCCAATTGAATGTGTGAAAAAGATTTGTTATTATAAGATTTACTGTACAAAATATACACATTGAATCAAACATAAGCAAAGTGTAAGATTTTCCATCGTAATGTATGCTGTTGTAAGTCATAAATAATATTTTATGGACTCATAAAGATAACAGTATAACCAAACATTTTTAATGAATATTAAGTATCAAGAACGTGGTATTAATTAATGCGGTTTCGTCAGGAGTAAATTGATGTTTGAGACAAGGAAAATTCATTTATCTCTTTTCACCGGTAAGCCCATTAGCATTTGGTAACAAAAAGTGTACCCATTAAAATTGAATGATGTTTTCAGAGATAAAATTTTATGAAACTGAAACATGCCAATCTCCTTATCACGTTTTTTTTTTGTAGCCAAACTAACCACTTCGAGAAAATAAAGTAGGTATATTCATTTTTTCATTCATTTCTTCTCGAAGCCTATCATTAAAACAATAATATCGTAAGTTAAATTTCCATTGTACTCCACTGAGAACAGCTCCGAACAATAAATTTACTAGAAAAGTGAACAGACCTATTACCCTATGACACCATGAACAATGTCGATGTTTATTTATTTATTTTACTTGATTCCAAAGATGATGCCATGTCGTATTATTGAAATGTAATAATCATCCAATGACTCCTAATGATTTTTTTTGTGTTTCCTAAATATGACCTTTGATAATTATTATATCATTCAGATAAATCTATGAAAAACTAATTATTCAATCTTTGACAATTATTATGCAAAATTTCTGTAACTTTGCATTTTTCAGTAAATGTAACAAAATCGCTTACATTGAATATTTACATTTTTCGACATCTGATTGTTTTGATTCCTACTAAATATGTTATAGCTGTTGTATTCAACCGTGGTCGATATTGTGAAGGAAATCAAAAAGAGCACGGGAGAATTACTTACGATAACGATTGAATATCGATATTGCAAGCAAATTAAAAAGCATATCCACTGGAACAGGAAAAAAATTGCCAGTGAAATTGAAAGCGATGAAAACTTCAAATATAATAAGAAATTTTCCTTACTCACTCACTTATTATTAGTCTGGTCAGCGCAATTAAATTCAATATCCCATATTCGAATTGGAAAACAAAAAATCTGTTGATAATAATAAAATCAAAAACTATACAATTATCAGCACCGTACATTATAAAACCTCTTACTCATATCATAAACTTGGGTTTAGAAAACGACAAATTGGCCGCAATCCTCAAAAATTCAAAAGCAAACCATTTTTGTTCAATTCCCAATCTATCTAAAGCTCATGACTCTGTTATCCATATTTCACTTCTTGGGTGTTTGGAAAATAGCAATGTTTGGGATGATTGTCTACAGTTGATCAAAATTCGCTCAACTTACAGAGCTGAAGTGGTAAGAAGTGTCTGCATCAGTTCATAGTATGGTGTACCTGTTGAGAATTGATCAATTGACAGCTGACCCAAACCTAACCCAACCTTGACCTTATCCTACTTCACACCTTACTTTTGTTTTATATAGAGTCAAAGTTGGTAATTTTGTATTCGAATGTATTTTTCTATTGTCAAGTTGGCAGGCGATAAGCACCTTTTGATAATTTCATGTGACAGCGTAAAAAGCGAAACAGAAAGGCGAAAAGCAAACGTGCTCGGAATTGTTACTCCGTTTGTTTCAAAGTATTGTCAGAATATTCAAAAGGTATGTTAAAATTGTATCAAATTAAGTTATATTTTGTCAAATTGGATACTGATTATTTTGTATACCGACAGGTACCTTTTTGATGCACTTTTGAAACTCTGTTCATTAAACTGAATTTTTGTCAACTTTGGAGTTTATTTACACCAACAACCTAACCCACTAACAGAAACAACATACCACAAGGATCAATTTTAGGACCGATATTGTACAATATTCACTTGAATCACTTCTTTGTGATGAAAAGCAAAGGTGAGATAACCCGCTGTTACAGGCATCTTCTATAGTGCAGAGAATTGGTAGGACTTGAAAGCTGTAGCCGAAAAATATTTCTTGCAAATAGGGCTACTCATGAAACATAACTCGTTGGTAGAATTCCATCTCAGGTATGTGATTGTTGCATGGGGAGTAGCTCCAAAAAGTCATCCTTACGCTTGGTAGATTACCTGGATACGATTTCGTACACGTAATAAACATTACTATTCACTCAATTATGAAACCAAGATGGTTTTTTGTCAATATAAAATGTTGGTGTTTGGTTATTTGTGAAGCTGTCGCTGTTATCGCATTCTCAGCATCTCCTTCACTGATGTTATTGTCTTAATGTGGTTTCAGCATTGTCTCCAGTTCAGGATTATGCTCTCAGCTCACCGAAACTGGTCCACAAGTGATGTCCCTTCAAACTGTAAACCAGAATGGTTGATGATATAGTGCATATATCCCAACCCCATTTAGTAGTGTAATTTAATGTATATTGGGGTACATAGCCCAAAAAGTAGTTGCTTCTTCTTGATGAACGGTCTCGGTTCTACTGAATGTATTTTTCAAAAACTTTGTAAGGCGTTGTGATGATATTGGAGTATTATCTTTGACATCTAAACATTACTATGTAACATCAAAAATTCCGAAAGATCGTACATGATTCGATCTAAGCCATACAATATCATACCCGAAACCATTAATCATATTATCAAGATATCTTTCACGGAGAAAAACCATTGAATCTATTTTTAGAACTTCAGCTCTTTATGTTAGGGTGGAGCGATGGAAAAATCTGACCGAGCGAGAGGGGTCGCGACGCAAATGATCTGACCGTTACGTTATGTGCCTCGACTCGGCCGGCGAGTTAGTCTCGGCGCAAAATGTTGATTGTCAGCATACATTGTATTATCAATTATAGTTAATAGGATACTTAATATGTACTTTGTGTTAATCAACTTAATGATAAGATTTTTATAATTGATAGTACTGTATATTTTTGTTGAATGAAGTTTCATCCCGGGTAAAATAAATTCTTATAATAATATTTGTATTTATTTCTTGATTCAAATATTTTGATTATTGCTTAGAAGGAACTCAAGTTCTTACCTCGGTTCTTACCGTGTGTTCCGCGACACGTTCTTCAATTTTTCCAGCAAACCCAGACATATTAATTACGAACTACTTCAATTATTGTGGTTATTTGTTTGTTTATATATAAATTAGGAAGATAATGTCTACAGAAGTGGAGAGGAAATATGCTGTTCTCTCTTGGACATGAATAATTCAATTTATAGTGCTCGCTTGCTTTTATATGATATTCTACACTTGGCAAATGAATATTCGTAGAATTTGTATATACTTATTTCTTGTTTTATTTTTATTTTATTCAAATGTATGTACATATTTGTAGCATTCAACTTAAAAATAGATTTTTATGTTATAGCAGTTCATGTAGTAATATGTCATTAATTTTATAATTATTTTGAATTTTTGAATTTGAAATACTTTTGTGAATTTTTTCTGTTCACTTTTTAATATTCATTACTGGATTATTTTACTTAATTTTTTTTTGGTAATAAACTATTTATTATACTGGGTATCCATACACTCACCGGCCAAACGCAAACCACAGATACAATATGTGGTTTTATGTTGATCTGAAGGTGGATTTTCACAGATCCGTCATCCGATGTCTGATTGTTAGTCGTATCGGATGGATGCAGTGAAAAAAACATTTAAAAGTTTTTCTCAATACAATTGCAATTAACAGCAAACTGTTCTTTGCTTTCAATATTCGTCTTCAATTATAATTTTTATCAGCCATTTTGGAATATTATCCAAAAAAAAAACAGGTCAAGAAAAGAATACCACATGGTGGGCGTAAGTTGAAATTTGCTCACAAATATTTGGCTGCTTGTCCAATTAGAATATTTCCCTCAATCACAATACTTCCAGATGACGGATCTGTGAAAATACTCCTTAACCATTAGACTAGAGAAAAGAGGGCAATCTGAACAAAAGTAATAAACTCTCCTGGTTATCGAACAATGATCGAGCATCCGCCATCAGATTTTAAGATTGGTGATTAAGTGTCTGTGAACACCAAAACCAATTTCGTCGGTCGACAGCGGACAGAGCTACCCGGGCGAGTAGCTCCTACACTGGAACAGTTTACCATACAAGTTTCTTGGCTAAGAGGTTCAGGCACCTTTCTGGTTGAAGGTTTTTCGGTGTGATTATGTATTATGTCCACGAAGGTGATTTGTGCTCCGGTGCAGCACCAGATCTACCTAGCTCATTGAATTCGTTTTATTCTTATGAAATTGGTCCTCTCATTTGCTCTTTTTTCTCATGCCTGGAACAGCAATATTAATTTCCGATGCAGGGCTATTATCAGATAAGCGGTGTGCGGAATTATTTGGAATGATAATCTTGATGAAGGTTGAAATATGTTTGTGATACTTAATTTCAAATGGTTCTATCAGGTTTCTATTTTGGATAACACAACTAAATGATTGAATCACATGGAACCATTTTTTGGTTCAGGCAGTGAAACTTGAAAATTTAACGTCGTCGCAAAACGACAGATTATGTTCGAAGCATTTTGAAATACGGTTTTTCCATCGAACCAATTTTGAAAGACGTCTCCCTAATTCGGGAGTCCCTATTATATTTCCAGAAATACCAAACTGCTTTTGAAAGATTGATAGTTAGAGCTAAAATTCGAGAGATGGGTAGCAGTTACTACATTCCGTTAAAGAAGATACCTATAATGGTGGGATCTAGTCAAAGCCGCCCTAAAAATGATATTAATAATAGTCACTCACGACTTACATAATATATTGAACCCCAAGAACATCATTCCTACAAAGTTTGATTGAGCATCATAAGTAATAATGAATTCAGCTGTTATAAGCGGAAATTGTGTATATTGCAGGATTTTATTTTATTGGATTGTATAAATAGTGCCAAACTGTTTTTCTTGTTCAAAATACCACTATTTTGAGAACAACAGCAACGAAATAAATCTTATTTAAGGTCAGTAATTTACGTACTCATGGACCGGTAGCTCACGACACGTGTAGGCTTCATTATTTGAAAAGAAAGCTGTTTCTACCATCGAGTTTAATGGGAAAAACAATTGAACTGAAACTATTGTCCACGACCCAAACTTGCCAATCGACAGTACGGGGGGCATTGGGAATCATATTTGGAAAATTATTAACAAATCGCTCTGAAACGATGCCGCTGATGCTTTTAACATCTACTTAGATAGCAAAATCTTGGGCATACATCAGTTAATCATTCTCCTCCACATTCTCCATCAACTTCCACCCCTCGCTCATCACCCCTTAGTATTTCTTGGATTTGTATGCCGGTCTATTATATTAGGTTTATATTTTCAGTTAAGTTCATTTGGTGGAAATTATGAATTAATGAGTTGGGTATTAGTTACTATAATATTTTATCAATTTTCAGTTTCAGTACTATTAGGTATTTTTTCACTCAACGGTATTAGGTACTATTGAGCTGGTTTCTATTAGTCTTTGGTGAAGTATCGTAATTTGTGATCGAGTAGGATGTCGTCTATTCCTTTCTGCATTGGGCTGCACTAGCTTGACATTGCACCTTATCATAGATTTAATATATAACAGCATAGTCTCTATGGGAATGATATTTTAATGGGAAAATAACATCAATTTACATTTTTCACGCAACAACTTCCACAACAATTTCACGCAATATCCGATAGGAATGATGACTGATTTTGAAAAATGGATCCGCAAAAGCTTTATCAAAAAATATGTTGCATATTGAAAAAATGGAGGATTTCGAAGGAGAAGCTGAGTTTTCGAAACAAGTACAATTTGAATTTCGCTTCAAGACGTTAGAATAGTAATGAAGTGTCTATTACATCAAAAATCTGTTAATTCTCCAAAAACTTTTCACAGTTTTCTAAGTAAAAACTTGTTTTTATCACTAATTTGGATTATTTTGTATAAGTCATGAATTCTATAACGAGTAAATATCATTCAAGCGATGCAAAACTAGAAAATACGATGAAATTGCCAACGATGTACAAAAGGTTGTCACACGTTTGTGATCGGAGTCTTAGCTGAGATGTAGAATTGTAATATTTTTTATTTATATTTTTACTGAAATGAATAAAATCACAATTGTAATGTGAGTAAAGTCATTGCATCGAAATCTTTGTAATCTATACAATTTTTCCAAATGATTATTTCAATTATTCTTAGTGACTGTCATCATGCCTATTCTTGGTAATTTATCAAAGTGAACTAGGTACTGTGAATATCGTTTAGTAATCAAATTAATCAATTGATGATATTGGTCGCGTTCATCCCAAGAAAGTTGATAAGGTAGCGAGTTTTAAAGTAATCCATCATTCCTTAATTCCGATAAAAGTGCTAAGGGTCCGGTAAGGCTCGTGACCCTCGGAATTTAGCAACGATTTTTTTTTATTAGAAAGCCCCATTACCATTAAACAATGAAAGAAGATTCTTGGATCATGCACTCTTGGAAAAGAGAATTGCAGTTGAATGTAATAAAAATCCCTCATTTTTTCAAGTTTCTGACGATTATTTCTAAATATCAGATGGTCACAAATTTTATAAAGTGCACAGGATGGAAATGTTGCCAGTTCTCATTTCTGTACCTCGTGACCGCTTGGAAATCCTTCACACAAGGTTTCAAATTTTTGCACTAAGAAATATGGGGTACATTCAGAGTTTATGGAGGAAAATTCGAAAATAGTTATTTGTTTAACTAGGCGAGAAGTGAGAGATTCACTGCCGCGGCAAACATTTCATCTAAGGCAGTAAATCTG
>CAJUYG010000210.1:58688-70246 GCA_910591675.1 Galerucella calmariensis
GATATTTTTTCGAGGAGAAGGAAATAAATAATACGTATGTCTATAGTTCGACATGAATATCAAATAATTTAATAATTTTTCCGAGAATGGGTAGGGAATAATATACCAAGAATCACATTTCGAAACATGATTTAACGACAATAATGGCAATTGCAGCATATTTATTATCCAATCAAAATTCTGATTGATAGATATTATTGACGTGATATTAGAAGCATAAATATAACCAAAAATATAATCCAACATAAATTCCACCCAATCAGACATGATCGCTACAAATATCGATATTTGAATTCCACTATATGTTTTGAAGAGCGGTGGCTCAGTTTACAGATATTTGAGAATAACAAGGTCCAAAGTTCGTTCTAAAATTCCCAGTTCCCGAAAGTATATTATTCTGAAATTGTTGGTCTTGCAGTTTGGACCAACACCCAGTTAGTTTAACAGCTCCTATACCATGCTTCCAGGCTAGGGAAACATTTTGGGAAACCTCAATTTCACTACACACTTCCCAGATTGGGAGTGTGTCCCGAAGAACTTGTGTTTAATTTTAATACAGAAATAAAAACGAATTTGAAGGCATGTGTTGGATGCCCTCTTGTATCTTTTTGTGTGCATCATCATGTATCCAATTTGCATATGATGAATTTCATGTGATGAGCCGGCTCTATACATACTAGTTACTATGGAAATTGAAGTATTGTAAAATTTCCGATTGGTAGAGCTACTCTATGTATAATCAGGTATTATTAGTAGTAATACCCCTAGGGTCTTGATAATACCGAGATAATTTTGTCATAGAGAATGCTAAAAGCGTGTTGCTTGATAATAGCCCAAGGCTATTATCTCTGAGCAGCACGCTCGAAGCGTTCTCTATGACAACATTTTGAGTATTTATCAAGACCCGAGGAGTATTCGATAAGATAATTTCTTACTTTGCAGATATCAAAAAATTGATTGTCAATCTGACGTTGAATAATTTTACAAACTTCATTAGTTTTAATCAAATATTATTCATTTTTATTTGAAACTATGGTTGTGAAAAGTAGAATTGGTAAATTAATTGAATCGTTAAATGCAATACCAAATATACGTGACTTTTTCAATCCAGTTGTCAGTTTGACGTTCAATTAATTTATAATATAAAATGAACACCAAACTGAAAACACCACATGTAGGGTATTATCGCTGTAATACAGAGGTGATTGAATCAAATTTGACACAAGACTTAAAATTAAGTAATTTGATCGGTTAATATATTAAGTGAAAAATTATCGAAATTATACGATTGATCGTTTCGATTGGTTGAAAATGATACGAAAAAAATGAAAAATAATCCAGGGCAATATTTGTATACCAACATTGTTTGCGGAATGCGCATTGTTTTTTTAGACTTGTTTTGGTGAGTAGTCTTGTGCTTCTCACACGTGTTTTGGTGACACACTAAAGTTTTCCGGTTAATTACATGAAACTGTCGCGTATGTTTAGTAATATAAAATAATTGTCACTAGCCTATCTATAAACAACATTCTCTTAGACCAAATGATGTGTTGAAGTACTAACTTTTGAAATGAACCATGATAAAGAAATAAATCGTATTTTGTAGATGCTGTGCGAAAACGATTCCCTACAATCACGGATAGTGATTTTGGAAAGTTTTCCTTTCCGTGGCTTCGTCAAGCAGCCCTGGGGTATAAGAGGCAAACAACATGAAGCTATATGTATACATTTTATTTATCAGTGATCAATGAAGAATTACAATAACCTACCCATTTTTTGGCATTTCATATCCCCTTCCCACAGTTTTTTCACCAATTCAAAAAATCGATAGGTCTGTTTTTATATATATTCATATACAGTTATGATATGTATCAGAAATGATTAACATGGAACAATCATTGAGAAACATTTCATACCTAGGACATTTCTGGTTTCTGCAATGTTTCAGGAATGTGTTGAGTCAAAATATGAAACGATTCAAATAGAAAATGTTCCATACACATATTTTGGTAAACTGGGCGCATTTGCGAAAAATGTTCCAGCTGTAATTCCCAGGTTTGTTTCGATTTATGTTTTGGCAGTTTTCAGTGTTCCTTCCCAACAATAATGATACAATCGCCTAGATTTATTTTTGATGATAATTTCTAAAATAATAATGGTATGGTTGAAATAATACCCTTCTTGGTGTGCGTCATCGATTGTTAATGTCTTTCTAACACATTACGTAGGAATAAATGGAAAAAAGGCAGGTCTGTGATTAATCCTAATCAAAATATCACAATAATGAACCGTTTGAATGTATTACAAACGTTAACCCTAATATTTGACTTACAAAGATTTGATTGGTTGATGTATAGATTACGTTCAAGCTCAACCTATCAATCGAGAGTTTAAAATACTATGAAGGCGTTACTTTCGTAGCGGCAATAAGTCTTACGTCTTTTTCTACTGTCACACTGACAGTTCTTGACAGGTCTGTACTTTTTTGTTTACGGTCAATTATTGTTTATGAAAAGTGGATATTAATCTTATTGTTTTATTTATATGAATAATACAAAAATATGCATTAATACACGGAAAAACATCAGTATTTTGAAAGTTCTCAAGTATTTCCAGTTAGAAAAAGGAGCTGGTAATTATTAATTGCATAGCCTTTTCAAATTTGGCTAAATACAATCCTGATGATCTTATTTATCAAATTTAAGGTTAGCTATATGTCAAAATAGCAAATAAAATAAACGACATGCCGAAAACCCTAATATACCTCACAATCGATGACGCACACCAAGAAGGGTATTATTTTAACTATACATCTTTATGACAAAAAACACCGAACAAGCAAGCAAAGCAGAATGCTTGGTCAACAATTGCCAGCGTAATGGACTGCTCAAGTGATGAAAATGATCTATTATTTCTCATTACCAATACCTTCGATTTCGAGTAACCACTGATAGTTTGAAAAGTAGTGAGGGTGAAAACAGTCCAACGCGTTTTCTCAAATTTCGGAACAAAAGCAAATACCCGACCTTCCAACACAATAGCAAATGATTTGAATATGACATCATTTATCAATTCACTGGTTTCATTAGGCAGTGAAAATGTGCATTGAATGTAGTACTTAGTTATAATACAATGAAAATGTGTTAATAGTAAAAGTGGCATAAATCCGCCCTCAATAATGAACTAATGTATATCTTCATATAAATTGGCAATGGCAATCTGCAGAAATGCCAACTTTGATTAAAATCGCTTCTTTCGGTTTAAAAAACAAGGTGTAGTAGTGTTAATTCATTTTTAAGATACAAATGTCTGGAATATATTTAAACAAAAGTATGACATGTCATATTTATGTACATAATATTTGTCATTGATTAGTAGCGATTAGCGATTAGTAGCATATATTTGAATTCTAATGGGTAGAATGGTACTCACATCAATCAGTTGACAAAACACGCATCCACCTGGAAATTGATAGCTCCGGTACCGCTACGTTGGGTTGAACAAGACCATTGAATGTCAAGAAGGGAAAAAGTTGAATTCAATTTTTCTCGAAAACGGTGCTTATTCAAACACTTGCATACCTTAATTTTTTTTAACACCTTATAGTCTTCGAATTTATCAAAAAACTAATACACAAACATTTTAATCAAATTCACCCGCTGCCCATTTCATGCTGAACGCTTGTCATGGCAATAGAAAACGGGAGTTTGGTGTTTTTCCAAATGGCGTTCAAATATATAAGCTCATATCCATTTTCCTCTACAACAATAACCATCGGTTATATTATTGCGAATTTTTTTAGTTTTTTTGATGCTAATAGGGGTATAATGGAACGAGTACGTGTGAAAACTGTATTTTCCATTGCTCAGGCTGGATTCCTTTGCATGACTTCCCGCTCTTCCGAAAAAAAGCGTATATCCTGAACTAGTGATGAAAATATACTCACTATCCGTGAGTGTTTTCTCATTCATTCCTTTTTTTCACAAGTTCTGCTAGCTGATTATAGCAAACAGGTAATTAACTGCTACAATACATTCAATGATTGAATTTTGTTTAAACCCAACACAAAATGTTGGATTATATTATGAGAAATAATACTAATTACAAATAATGTTTGTGTGGATTTTCTGTTTGTTTATTATCAATTATTGTTAAATTTGTAATTTATTTAGATATTTATGTCGCTTTGTATTCTTGATTCCTTTGGTCCGTATAATTTATACCATCAATAATTCAGTGTCATGAATATATTGATGAGAATTAATTAAAATTAATCATATAATTATTTAAAGTGAAATAAAACAGAAGTATATAGAAAATTTGTGAGCAAATGATTGTGTATTTGGAAGGTGGGGTTTGTTTACAATAAAATGGTAAAACACTTGGGAGAAAATGGAAAAACTAAGTTTATGTTTTGAGCTGAATATTTTCTCTTCCATGTTGTTCTTTCTTCTTTTGGGTAATACGTTTGTAGTTTTGGAGAACAAAAACGTCAGTTTGGGATTTGAATTTCATTGATAACAAGTTTAGTTTCCTCTAATAGTGATTTCAGCTGAACAACATCTCAGCATACTTGAGGTCGTTGATCGAACTGTCTCTAAAGTTGGGGTGAAAGCTAGTTCTTTGACTATCCGGGAGGTGGTTTACGGAAAATCGAGGCAATTTGTAGCTGGTTAAAAGCCTGCTTAATAGTATATGATTGAGGTTGTTATTTAAAGGAAAACTGCCTAATACGGAAGACCACGGAGGTCCAAATCGTCTCAGTCTACTCTTGCACAATGCAGTCTATTTTTTTGTACAAGAAATTGATAAAACATAATTTATAATGCCAAAGTTAGTACGGTCATTTTAAATATTATCACAGAATAATCTGAATATTTTTTCCAAATTTTCATAAATGTACCTGAGATACAAGTTTTCAGTGTTTTATTTATATTTTATAACAATGAGCTGTACAGAACAATAGAAAAAGGTTTGGACAGGCCAAAATCCCTGTGTATCGTAAATAACATAGCCATATTATGATATTATTTTCAATGAGTACTTAGTTGCCAATGAAGTCCGTGAGCACTGAAAAATCGGTCTTTCAACAGTAGATGAAAAAGTTGATATTCAATTGTTTCAAGTCATTAACAGACAAACATAAATGAGAAAGTGTTGATGCTCCAGTGGACTTAGATAAAAGTACGCTTGGTGTTAAGAAATCTACGATTCATAGAACTATTGGAGAAAAGAGAAGTGGCGTGTCTTAAACAGCACGTGAAGCTCTAGGAAAACCATAATTTGAAAGATGGACTAAGAAGGAAAGTGCATGCATCCTTCTTTAGAGAAATATTTCTGACAGGTGACAAAGTTTTTGCCACAGTTCGAGATGATAGGGATTACACTATGGAAACTTTTGGAAAAAATGGGCAAAAGCATTTCATGAAGTACATTTTGATGAAAAGAATGGAGAAGAAACTACCAAGGTACTATTGAAGAAATGGATAACAAAAGAAGGAATGTATTTTATTATGATGAAACATGGATTAACGAGGGACACACGTCAAATAAATATTGGCAAGATGAAGCTGTAACAAGTCGGGCAGACTTTTTTGAGTGATATCCATCTACTGGTTCAAATCCACCATCAGGAAGGGGCGCAGACTGATAATAGTATACATCGGCAGTTCAAACGGTTATGTTAAAGGAAGTTTATTGAATCTACTCGTACCCGTGACTACCATGAGGACATGGATGATGATGTTTTCAAAGAATGGTTCAAACAAGTAATCTCCTTCCTCAGAAACGTATAACGTCGGCTTACTGTGAAAAATGCATAAGTCCAAAATGAGTTATTTCACAGGAGGGATAAACTGCATTTGAGATTGATCTCTTAACAAAATACACATTTTTTCAATCGTATAGTTTTTAACTTGGGATAATGTTGATAACTTCGATATCAACAATTTTTTCAACGGAGGGTAATAATGGACTTCCGCATTTTTGGAACTTTCGTGAACAAAAATGAACCTATGCATTTTCCATGGTAAACCGACGATAATAGTAATGGATAACGCTAGTTATCACTTAAGGCCTTTATGAAAATTGCCCACAACCAAGTGGTTAGAGAAAGATTCACAGAATTGGCTAAGCCTGAAGAATATTAAGTTCCATTCTAGTTCTGTGAGAAAAGAACTGTTTTCTTTGTGTTCCCTCCATGGAGAGAAATTCATTAAATTGAAAAAAAATCGTAATATGACGACTGCTAGATCACTACCATATAATTGTGCATAAGCTAAGCCCGATTGAACAGATAACGGGAAAAAATTCGAGAAAAAATAATTCTTCCGAAATAAGTTATGTGAAACAGTTGTGAGCTGTGGAGCCTGAAAACTGGAAAAGACACTAGATCATACGATTAAAGAGAGAGAGACGAAATGTGGACGTTGGACAAATTACTGATACAATGATCGAGCCACTTATTGTTAACATTGGTTGCGACAGTTCATCTTCTGACTCCGACTCTGATTAGGATTTGTAAGATGTAGATGGTGATTTTTCTCATCAATGAACGTAACGTTGTTTAAAAGACAAAGTTTTGACCCACATACCTATATTACCAGTGTGACACAATGTCCTTAACATACCTTGTGGGAAAACAAAACATTTCAGAAACACTTTTTCACCTTCAGCTGTTAAAGCAGGTTAATTAGGTGAAAATATAAGTGTTCACCCGATTTATTATTTATATTCATACAATTGTTATTTCATACGAAAATACTTGAGGTATGAGATCAAGAAGTATTTCAACTGTCTACTAAAAGGAGTGACTAGCTTTGAAAACCTCGGAACCAAGTACTAGGTAATATTCAAAACAAAATTTAAAATTTTTAATCAGTCAACTGAATGAAGTGGGAAAAATGAATGATCTCAAATATCTGGAAATACGAGAGGAAACAACTAGCTTAGAACTGATAAATCTGCATTGCGAACAAAACCTCGGTGGAGTCGATAATTTTAAGCATAAATCTATTACTTGTGTTTTGTAAAGCAGATTGATACGGAGGATGGCCAACTTTTTGAAAGAACACAAGGAACTACTCCATAGCTCTTCGTGCCAATTAATTTTTTCATGCTTGTAAAACAGACAATGCAATGCAACAATTGCAAAAAGTGAATGCTCACTGCACGAGTTGCATACAAAACGTACATGCTTGTAAAACCAAAAAATGTCTTGTATCTACTGCGTGGAACTTTACTTTCTGATATTTATTCACATATAACTTTTTTCAATGAAACGTGTTTCTAGAGAACTTTACTTGATGAAAAAATATATATTATGACAATTCTAAATTATTTTGATGATTATCACGATATTGGAAATATCATCGTCAGAATGACAGGAGGTACTTCCAATGTTATTCTTAGAATAATATGTGATATTACAAAGATTGAAACTCAGGTATTATAAGCCCTATGGGGATATCCTGGATATCTTTTTCCCATTTGAGATCAGTATAACTGGAAGGAAAACTATATCTGCTGACATTCAGAATTGTTATTTGAAAAGACAGTTCAATAGTGGAGAGCTCCCCAGAATTATCTGTCCATTGACGACTTCTTATTGTGGGTTCCTCAAGTGTCTTCTGATTCCCAATTCTTCGGAGAAATCGAGTTCTTGTTTCTTATCACAAATATACAGTACTTCTAATTGAATGTGATTTATCTGGTTGTTTCCATCTGTATGCTCGTGAGTGTTCATTGCATCTATATTCAAAATTTCGAATGGTTTGACAATTTTTTTCAGATGTCCCAGACTTTTTCAATGGGGATATTTCAGTTCTCACTTCTTAACAGTTTTTTCCGTACATTGTTTCTGTTTTAAAACAAATTGTTGTATTTGTTGTTGAAGATATTATTTTTAAAATATTAGTAGAGATATTACCTTGTAATCTTGCACTTCTTCAGTTTTTCCATAATATTGATTGATTGATTATTAATTCATCCATTACATGAAATGTAACTCTGTCATTCTGACAATGATATTTCAAATACCGAAATAATTTGGAATTTTTCTATATATTTTTTTATCAAAGTGGAATTCTTCGGAAGCAGTGCAGTTAGTTTCATTTAAAAAAGTAAAATATGTATTATTCAGGTTGCTTCGAATGAACTAAAAATGTCGTCGATTTCAATGTTCATGTTTATGTTTGTCATGATAACAAAACGCTAAGTAAAATGTCAGATGATTGCAATATCATTTTTATTACACTGGAGCGATGAAGAGCTATTCCCTGAATAGAGATTGATAAAATTTTGTTTTTTGCATGAACGAAAAGTAATTATAAATTTGTCCATTCGTTCAAAAACGCTCACTGTGTGACATCAGATAAAACATACCAATTACCTACTCACTATGCAGGATTCTGTAAATGCCTGTTGCGAACATTCGTAGTGGAAATGATCCCGAGTGGTGAGCTAATTAAAGAAATGCCTTAGTTATTAATATCAGTAGATCAAAAAGGATTTACGTATTAAAGTTATCCTTTTCCTTTGATGTGGATTGTGCATTGTATTTATTTCCTTTGTGTACTAGATACAGGATACCATGTTGCCACTGTTTTCATGAAACTAAGTTGTAGGGATCTTCAAAACCATTACGATTTCTTTGTTGTGGTTTGTGGTATTTTCATATTAGAATTAAAAAGCAAGTAAAATGGTGGAATTTTAAATTGACTCCCCAATGCAAACATGGATAATTGCATTGAAGATGGACATGAATCGGAGAAGGGTATGTAGGGAAGTAGACAAAATTTAAATTGGAGCTGTCATTGACAGATAGAGTACAGTTTTGCTTCAGATCACCGAGTGAAGAGCACCCACAAGCTGAATATTTTAAAATGCTCCACATCTCATGACGAATTATCAAATTTTACATAGCAAGCACTAGATTAGATGAAGATTTTCGAACTTTCGAATTGTTATTAACAGAGAAGCTACAGGAGAACAGCCTCCGAACAAAATATTTGGATATTCCTTAGACCTTGAGCATATACCAAACATCTGGATTGAAAAAGCAGTTCAGGACTTCATAACACAATAAATACACTCTAAGTTAAACAATCAAAATTCGAGTATACTCCAGATTACCAAGCGAAGTCCACCCACAACCCAAGGCAAACAGGATATCTCAAAACTCTCTACCTTCTGGGGTTTTGCCAAGCTAGCACTGAACATCTGTATTGAAAGGAGAGTTTGAAATTTCTGTTTATCAATAAGGTCAAAATAAATCGTAATGGGAAGCGTACTGGTGATTTGCGGTAGCATAGAGAAATACAATGAAAATCGTTTGAGAAAGCTACTGTGTTATCGAAACGCGTCACAACTTCAATTTCAATATAATGTACAATTCAAAAAATCAAATTGTTTAATTTCATCATTCAGCAAAATACATCCTGAACTGAAGATGATATTGATTGGGTACTTCAGATTCTGCTACATATTCTCAACTGAAAATCAACACCCAGAAGCTGAAACGGACATGCAATTTCAAAATTCGCAACCCATTGGCGTGAACAAGTCTGTTCAAGAAAATACCAAACATCTGGATTGGAAGAGAAATTTGGGCTTCTGGCCTTTCTTTCATAAGAAATAGATTCTGAGCTAGAGATGCTATCAACAGGGGTATTCCGATTGCATTGCAGTACACCAAGTGGAGAGCGAATATCCCGAAATTCTTCACCTCCTGGGGCGTTTCCTCGGGTTCTGCCAGAATCCGGATTGATAGGAGAGTGTTGAACAGGCCGAAGAAAAAGTTGAGATAAATTGATGTGAGAGACGTAGTGGTAATTAACGGTAGAAACAAGGAACATATTTTGAATCACAGGTGCTATTATCAGATAAATTCCAGATTTTGATGCGGGTTTCCAAAGGAAGTGAACTCAGAAGCTCAAGCAATAAGAAACTTCAAAAATTCTCTACATTCTGAGCCGTATTATCAAGTTTTTGTCACGCTACTACTGAACATGTGTACTTGAACAAGTTCTGCATTTCTGGCTACGGAGAGACTTTAAATGGAAAAAGGCGTAGTAGCTATTGTTGAGGGGAACAAGGAATAGGTAATGAGATAGAGCGGTTATTACCGAAAAAAGTCCAAATTGTGCTATACCGATCACTGAGTACATCCTGGTAATAAGTGTTGTCTGGAAATTCTACACTGCTAGAGCAGTTTAACTTTTCATCAAATTCTTATTCGCAGCTTTGGATGGAAGTAGAACTAAAATTGTTTAAAGCCGCGTCCACATTATGTCGAGTGGTGTCGATGGACAATCGTTCGACAATCGACAATCGACTATTGTAAAACTGCGTCCACATTATGGATCGACAATGTCTGGCGACCATCCACACTGGATCGACCTTGTCGATCGACACCATTCGACATAATGTAGACGCGACTTTAGTCTTAAGTCGCCTCGACTCGTTTTGATTTGCAAAGGCAATAACGTTCAACTTGATTCACACATGACTTTTGAATATATTTGAATGTATAATATTAAAAAATCCTCTCTGGGACTGTAGAACGATTTTTTCTAGCTCATATTGAACCAATTAATTCCTGATATGCCTTTTACCCCCATTTAATATATTCACGCGATTGCTGGGGTATGAATCCAGTCCAAATAGGGATCAAAATGATCAGAGATGCAGGTAAAATCAAAGTTACACAATAATAAAACCTGAACGTGACAATACACCCCCCTTCGTGGATATGGAAGCTTATCCAGCTCTGTCCTACCGTGGAGAGTATTTTAGATTATCGAGTGATTCAAAATTCACATCAAACGAGCTTGTTACGTATAAATGAATTTTCATTATAAAGTATGGTGTATATGTAATTCCAATGGGCTGGAAAGTATTTTTCTATTATCGTCCGAAACAGTCCGTTTCTCCGCACTCATTCTAGTGTTGAAAGAGTCTAGTGCGGGAAAGTGAATTTTTTAGGTTGTTTGGGGGGTGTATCAATATTTCAATATTTAATATATAAATTTCTATAATTGTAGTTTACCAAAAGATTGGAAAATCGAGAAATTTATTGAAATTCTGCTATAATTTTCAATAAAAAGAAACGTATGTTCCAAAGTTTTTAATGTCCCTGGTATAAGCCTTATCAAATGAATGTCAAATGATAAGAATACATTTGCTGATATTCATTTGATAATAAATGTTTGTTTATGTTAACTTTTGGAACATATTGAAGACGATGCAAAGTAGTGCTTAGTGCGTGCTTTTCTCCAAAAATTGCAGAACACCTTGAAAATTTCACTACCCCCTCCCAAAATCATGGTCTCCAGGTTCCACTGTTTTTCAAACAGATGATTTGTTCTCTCTATATTTAAAATGTTCGCTCTTATCCAATAAGTCAGTCCATCTGTTTGTTTTATAGCAATAATCGCTTTCACATTCATATTTTCATTTTCACTCATTTTATATTCTTCCATTTTTTGATTATCAAGTATACGTTTGATCCCGACTTATGAATTCTATTTACGTTCATAGTATCGGTAGGAATTATTTCT
>CAJUYG010000210.1:70256-121389 GCA_910591675.1 Galerucella calmariensis
CAATACTTTCCGACACCACGGCTGTCCATTGGGGATTATTGGCCTCACTGAGGCTGGGTACATTGTAAATCCAACTCAGGATCTATGGGCAATACACTTGATCATTATTTGCCAGGTTGCTTCATACCATTAGAGTCATTTTATATCTTATATCCATATAACATGGCTTCCATCAAGTTTAACAGTTTGTATTGTTTCAGCAATTCACTTAAGTAAATTCACACCCAATATAAATTGGAAAACTCATTTCAAAAACACATTATGTGGAACCTCTTTTAAGTAACAAAAATGTTTGTCTTGCTTACATCGTATCATGGAAACAGTTGCGTATCTCATGACCCATCTATAAGGCTTAATCTATCCCTTATCCCACATCAATCAATAAGTCGACCGAAAACAAATGAATTTTCCTACTAAAAATGTAATGGAGTTGAATTGTTCAAGATTTTACCTGTCGTTATTCAGTAAAATTAATAGCCATTACGAGGCCTAAACAAGGGTTAATAAATTGGAGTAAATCTCCTACCAATACTTAACCGTCATTTCAATGGAAAATTACACAATGGAAAATGGTGGTTCTTTTGATGCCAATTTTAATTTGTGTTAACATTTTCCAGTCTACGATAGCTTAATTAATTATTCTTATGGGAGTTTGAGCATGATCAATGTAGGCTATGTGGGTTGTGGTGACGTTTGTCTAATCAGTGAAGCAGTCATTTTGGACACTGTAACTCGACACTCATACTTTTTTATTAGCACTTGGATCTGCACCCTTAGAAAATACAACTGTCTCAAAATTCCAAATAAACTATATTGTGCTTCCTTCTGTACTGAATTCAAGCACACTTTCCAATCCAACTCCTTCCATGAAGAATTCCAGAAAGAAGATTTTCCCGGTCCAATCAGAGGGTAATTGTTCCAGTGAATGTTTTTTCCTAGAAAAACGACATTCTTTTTACACCATAAGTTTCATGTTTCACAAGCCTTGGTTGAATTGAGAATGCTCTTCAACAAAGGACTGAATTGGATCAACGGCATCTTAAATTTCCTTTCGAAAGACACTCTACGAAGATGAATCCATCACATTCAGTTTTTTAATATAAATAAATCTTCTACGCCCGAATGGTGGTCTGGTTACTTAATACAGAACTTTTTCTAGTTCGTTTTGATCTCGCAGCAATTATGGACACCATACTTACTTGATTATTAGTCATAAGTTTGATTTAACCGATTGCTATTATGGATTGATACTTTTGCGAAATTCTTTCGGACCAACTTAGATCTGCAGTAACTCTCAATTCCCTGACTAATAACAGGAGAAATGTTTTTCTTCGAATATTTTGATCAAGATTGACACCTCAATACTCAAGTTTGCAGGTTTTCGTGCTCTACTGGAATAAAATAGCTCTTACTTCTATAAAAACTTTACTATGAGTAAAAATAGGTACGATCATGATCCCTTGTGGCGAAACTTTTTGTTTGCGAGGAATTTATGAAAACTTTTACCACTTTGAGGCTTAAAATAAACTTTCCAACATCGACTGGAAAACCTTTTAGCACAAAAAAATGTAGCTACTTTTTATTTTAGCAGTTTACATTCGGCATATTCGCAAGTGGCGATTCTTTGAAAATAGTGCGCTCTAATGAAACTGGATCTAGTATCAGGAGGAGAATGGAAGGAGGTTGGAGGTATTGGCCACAATTACAAGTGCTGATGCGAAAATATGTCGACAATGCCATCATGTTAGCAATGCCGAGAACGCCGTCGTCCAGCCAAATCTTCATATTTCGAATTTAATAATGCAGGACCAATAAAAGGAGAATTGCTGTTCCCGGCGTTCGAGCTCCATCCTTATGGCGGTTATAAGTCGTGGTAGAATCTCTTTATGGAAAAAGTTGAACAAAATAGAAATGCGATAAAGCAAGAGCTATATAAGTTGTGTTGATTATATAGAAGGAAGGAATTTATATAAATCACACAAATACACTGTGTTATTTATTACATGCGACATTCGAATTCCTGTACAAAACTGTCAAACGCGAGCTAACTTTTTTACCAAATAGCCTTCATAAAAAATAATAACAGATTTGAAGAGGTCGTTGAAAAAAAGTTCAAATGCACTTCCAATTTCCTTAAATTCTCTCTGGTTCAATGGGAAAATGGAGTTATGTTTGGGAAAGTTGAACTTTAAATTCTCACCACTTTTGAATACTTTCAACCACCTGGAAAATAGCTACACGGTTGGGTGCACAGAAAATTTAAAAGTTAAGCCTGAAGTATAGCGGTTCGATTCTTCGCTGTGGTGAAATTTTTTCCTTTTTGTTCTGACTTTTTTTTCACAATTTTTGAAACGAATAACTATGCTTTATTTCAAATCATATTCAATTTATATAGAAGTCCATACAGAAAAATAGGACATACATCTGAAATCATCTGTCATCGAAAAGTTTAAGAGTGTCATCAAAATAGTATATGAAGGTATAATTGGATATTAAGGTCTCCAAAACACGTGCGATTTTTAGCCGGAGTGCTCGAAATAGAGCAAGTGTTTTAAAGACCAGTTATCAACGAATACTTTACGCTATTTTTTTTCATTGGTGTACTTTGAAATTATAAATACTGGTCTATAACTACTACAACAACAACAAGGAATGGAAATCATAGATGGAAATAAAAACTAAATGTCGAATGGTTGAATTCGTGATGTATATGATGTATACCATGCGTTGTCATGGAAATGAGGAAAACATAAACTAATTTGTATTTTGATGGAAGTTCAACCTCAATGAGTTCTGTGAATGTCGATAGTATTAATTTAAATACCATTTCCTAAGATTTGAAAAATAGAAATAATAATATTTCAAACAATACCAACGGCACTTTCCATTTTAATTTATAAATTTGACATTGTTAAATATTGTTCAAATGAAAGTTTTGACCTTAAAAACTACTCCTGTTAGATCAATAATTGAAAAATTGTCATTTAGACATGATTTAGACTTCGTTTCTCGAGTTTTTGATGTTGCCACGGTAACTTTAAAACACGCGCGTTTTTTAAAGTTCGATTTAAACACGCTGAGGCGTGCTTTAAATAGGTGAAATGGTTCACCAATGAAAAAGTCCATTGTTATATTGTCTGTTTAAAATTTTCAACTGCTGGCGAAACAATCGATCGCCCTTCTTACACATTCCACGAGAATTAAAAAAAAAATTGGTTTCAATAAAATTTTCCCCTTTATTTCTTATATGCAAACCTTCTTCTGACAATAACGAACACCTGGAAGGGAGATCCATCCAATTTGGTGCAGTCGATAGAAAGTTATGGGCTTACAAATATTTTGGTAATTCATTTGCATATAATATAGATAACAAAATTCTTTTTACCTACGACCCCCCCTGTAATCAGTCAATAAGACACAGTCGGTATCAATGTAATGACGTCTTTTACGCACTGTAAAAAAACGCACAGCTGTAAAGTTAGTCGCACAGTTTCCCTAGCAACATATTAGCAACTGTCAATAGACGTCACCATTTTCTTCAAAATTTACTATTTGAAAACATTCAATACGGCCATGTTTAACTACGAAAAGTCCAAAGGGCTAAGTATATGTATTGATTATAATTGAAAAATGGACTTTTGATTATAAAAAATATATTAATAATGATTTAACGTTAGTTCTTTCATGTGCTTCTCACATTGGTAATAGAGTAATAGATAGTCACCTCCAATTATGTAACTGTTTTTTCTTATGCTTCTTATGAAAAATAAAAGTACAAGTAGGTCGTAGGTAAAGTATAGTACATAACTCGTGTTGTAAAGCATTTTACCAACTCACGAATTTACGCACTCGCCGCTACTCGGCATCGTGCGTAACTTTTCCATTCATGCGTGAAATGCTTCTTACCACACACGTTACGTAATATACTATTACATACATGCAGTTTAAGGATAGTAGTATTGCCATCTCACTCCCATTTCTATGTAAGACATTAGTACAAGAAAGGCAGATGGTGCGCCTCAACAATTTTCCGCTACTTTTTACCAGAAAACCGACAATTTATTGGAACTTCAGTTCTTTACGCCAGGTTATGTTTGAGCGACCAGGGGTCTCGACGCAAAAGATCTGACCGTTACGCGTTACGTTACGCTGCGTTATGTTACATTGCTTCGTTATGTGCCTTGCTTTTGCGTGCTTGTGCCTCCTTAGTCTCTCTCTCGATTACGAAGCAGCGATTCATAATAATAAATATGCTCATACCCGGATTCGAAACCGGGCCGCCCGCGTGCAATGCAAGCATTCTAACCACTGAACCACCGATGCTATATTGAAATTCTATGCAAAGCTGGTATTCGCAGTGCTAGTGATCTACTTGAATTTGTTCGGATAAATTTTTACTATTATTTCCATAATTTTTTTTGCGCGATTAAGGGGTCTAGCTACTTTTCGAAATACAGGGTGTTGAAATTTTGAAAACTTGAATGTTTTAATTCGATAACTTTAAAATGGATTGATAAATTGATTTGACATTTGGCAGGTAGTTTTTAAATGTAAAAGGGCATATTTTGAAAGAAATTGTAGTTTGTGCAACTAGTGTGGATATGATGGCCATATCGCACGAGGACGAAGATGAAGCACGACGCCGTAGGCGGAGTGCTCAATCGTTCAAGTGCGATATGGAAAATCGACACGAGTCGAGCAGCATATTTTTTCTACGACCCACTTAGGAAAAAATCTAGAAAATAAAAATTTCTATAAACTGTAATATAACTTCAAATTAAAAATTTATAAATTCAATTCTATGTTTCCACTAATTTTGTGGTAAACGAATGTCCAATTTGTATAATGCTACGGTTTCCTTTTTTAAATATACGATGCTGTTATAAGTAGATGTTGCCAGTCGGACTCCCTCATGGAGGGTACCGTACCATTATCTATAATAATGAATATTCTGCTAAATATTTCAAACGTCTACCTGTTGTCGTTATTAATATCAAGCAGAATGATTATTTAAAAATAAAATTAACAATAAAAAAAATTCCTCGCGGGGAATCGAACCCGGGTCTACCGCGTGAGAGTCTGGTGTGCTTACTACTCAACCACCAAAGAATATGCAAATTGTTTATCTATAACGTCAGATGTATTACATAACTTTTGCTTAAAAGGAACTAAAGTTCCTACCGTGTATCCCGCGACACGTTCTACCTTTTTTTTTGCACGATCGGTCGTTTTTTCAATCAACCAACATTGTTACCATAGAAGTGGACTGTAAATACGACCCTTGGCCCGTAATGTAATGTAATTGTATCCATGGTGATTGATTAGTGCGATAAAGCTCGGTAGGTTTGTTATCATGGAAGACAGTCAGAAGAATTCATCATGAAAATTTTGAATATCTCCAAGCTTTCTATTTTAAAATGAGCTACGATGTTACAGGGTGTTACATAACTCGGTGCCAGATCAAAGCTATGGTTTTTCAAATGGAATAACTTATATGTATTCGGTTGTCAAACTGAAATCCGCTTCACTCCCACATTACAAAAATACGAATTAGTAATCTGTTATATAGAGTATTTGGATAGGTATAAATGATTTTCAGTCAAAATTGATAGAAGTTCAACGACCTCTATAATTGGATGGAAGTAAATAACAATCTTCTGAAGCCAAATATATCCAATAATTATCAAAAATAACTGACGAATGATTCTGCAAATATTCACTAAATCAAATACATGGTAAATCGAAACTTGAGTGAACTATTTTCTGAGTAATTCCAAATAGATCACTTTGTATTCCACACTATTGTCGGAGAGTACTATTAAGATACTCCTATTTTTGGTAAGCAATTCCCACACATAAAATTATCAGTTTTTTGAGGTATTCTCAGTTTTCTATGCAGGTAGGTATGTGATAGTTCATGTAATTAAGACATTTTCCATTCCAACAGAATAGTGCAGGTTTTAACTTTGTATATAAAATACTCGATGAAAATGAGAATATATCAGGTAAACCGCTTGAAATTACTGAGAAAATAATGGCGGCGAGTTATGGATGAGCACTATGTGGAAATGTAACTTTTTTGGATTATGAAGTTTTGAGCTAACTACAATTTTTATTGCCAACAATTTTGGCATTTTTCATAATAACAGTGCTTTATCACGCTTATCAATCGCAAAATTTTTGTTTCGAAAGGGACTTTTCTTGGCCTCGTCTGTCAATCCCATTACTCTTGTGCCTTGACACCCACTCTATCGTGACCATGCACACAATACTACACTAGCTTGGCCTCAATGGACTACCACACTGCGACCTTCTAGATCTTATGATGATATAATAATATATTGATATATTAGTCGGAGAGACTTTCTGAGAAAGTCTATCACCTGTTTTCAAGCTGGGTAGACTGATCAATTTTCAAATAGTCCTGTTTCAGGTATGGCGGATAATTTTCTCACAGCTGCATGTTCCGTTGTCCACTTTACCTATGGTTTATTCATTATAAAAAGACGATGACGTTGCAAAACAAAATTCTGTGATGTTGCCGGTATGTAAATTAATTCTTTATTCAATGAAAACAGCCCCCACTATCCGTTCTCATTGGCTTCCTTAAAAAGAGACCGACATTTTAGCAATTTTCATTGGCTTACGGCTGACCTATTGGCATGTGCCAACGGCTTCGCCAATTGGCAAACAGCGGCATACTGTGGACCAGCCTCAACTTATCAAAGATGTGATTAGCTCTTAGCATGTTAATGCGTTCAACTAGACACTGCGGATTTGCCTAATTAATTAGCTACGAAAATAACTATATTATTTAGGGAGTTAACTAGGAATGGCAACATCGCCTTTCAATCGAAAATAAACCAGATATGTTATGTGAATCTTTGATCACTTTGAGATCCGACTTTTGACATTTTTGACAATTGCTTCCTGTCCTGGCACCCACAATAAACCTACTTTGTTGTGTCAAGCCACTTCCTCAGGTATCAACCTCACTTTTTCATCATTTCTCTCGCCTGTTCCAATAAAAGTAAATACATTCAGTGACCAAAACTTTTACCTCTATTTGTATGAACCGTTTCCATTTGCTCCATTCTCTTGTGTGAATGACGAAGATAAATCTAGACCGATCATAATTCCGCCGCAAAAATCTTTAAAAAAAAGCGCCTATTGACGATAGCTTAATGGTATTCAAAGACAGAAGCTCTTTCGAGCAATATATTTTCTCATACCGGCAGTCGGCTTTGAATTTATTGTTTTGAGAGATTTCAAGTCCAATTATATTTTAAAATTGATTGTACACTCCAGGCAGGTAGCGACAGAAAATATTGACAAGGATAGAGGCTTGTCTGGAAATATGAAGTTAAGAGGACCCTATTTTGATAAGGGGCGTGTTCGTTGCAAATGAGACGTCAATTTTTCATACAACAGTTGGAAAAAACTTTTTCAGTGGAAGAACTGGTGAAAAAATGGCCATTTCATATATAATTTGGTACACAAGGGTACAGAAAGGTAGTTGTTGCAGTAAATAACGAAAATCTTGAGATAGTTGTGAGAGAAAAATTGAAAAACAAACAAACTAAATCCATCCTGGTTGCTGTTTAGTGACGCGACGGAATATTTTTGCTGGAATTTACATAAAAATATGAGCCCTTATATTTCCAATGTTTCAGCACGATTTTGGTAGCTAGAGAATTAAGTTGCGGATATTTTTGCATTGCATATTCCTTATACATGCATGTGCACCTCAACTTTAAAACAAATGGAGCTGCATTAGCTTTTGTCGCTCTAGTGCCTAATATATTGTAACGAGGTTGAAATATTTGAGCATAATTAAATGAGTACTTTTGAGTAATTGTTGGAAGGTGTTTTTTATTGGGATTGGCCGGATCCGGAGTTTATTAAAAATATTTTGGAATATTTTCGAAACCAAAAGGAATTACGACATTATGAAAAATATCAGCCGATATCCGATAAAGAGGAATAACTAGATCCGCCCCAAGGTTAGTAACTATAAGTGTGAGACTTCATTCAAAAACAAACCTTCTTTCATGAATATTGGAGAGTTATATTTTTATTTCATCAAGAGATCCAGTATAAATTAGTTATAGCCTTTTTTTTATGGGGTCCCTCATGAGCATTTCTCAACTTATTTGATATATTTCAAAATATTCATCAACTTTATTTTTAATAGATAGATAGATAGATAGATAAATTTTATTGTATTAAAAGAATTTACAATTCTTATTACAAGAAGTTCGGTCTTCACATACCACAGTGCGAAAACGAAACAACAATAATAAAGTAGGAAAAAACTAATTAAAATATACTTAATTTAACAAGAAAAAAAAAGTTTATTAAAAGTTTACCCCAAAACTGGATCTTATATGTATGTAGTTGGTACAATAAAATATTTGAGAGTGAAACAGTACCCTCTGGTTGGCATGAAACTATCCTAACTATGTTACATAAGAAAGGTGCACCTGATGACCCAAACAATTATAGAGGTATTTCACTTGTTAATTGCTTTGCTAAGCTCTTCACCACCATCTTATTGAATCGCTTAGATAATTGGTGCGAAGAAAATCGTATTCTGCCGGAATGTCAATTTGGGTTTAGGAAACATCGAAGTTGCGAAGATAATATATTCATCCTAAGCTCAGTCCTACAATTTCACCTTCGATTACCAAAAAGAAAAGTCTTTGCTGTTTTCGTAGATTTCAAGAGAGCGTTTGATAGTATTAACCATAATTTATTATGGCATAAATTATATCAAGCAGGTGTTAGCTCCAAAATAATTCGTATCATAAAAAATATATACGATCACTCATTTATGTCTATTAAACTAAATGGTCGCTTCAGCAAGAAGTTTGATATAACTGAAGGAGTCCTGCAAGGGGAATCATTGAGTCCCTTGCTATTCTCTTTGTTTATGTCAGATATTGAAGTTTACTTTAGATCTGCTGGGCACACTGGAATTAATATAGATGGACGAAACGACGTGTTACTTCTTCTATACGCCGATGATATAGTAATATTAGGCGATTCCCCAATAGATATTAGCCGGAAATTGAAAACGTTAGAATCCTATTCCAGCTCGATGAGAATGGAAGTAAACATACAAAAAACTAAACTGATGATATTTAGTAAAGGTGGATATAACAACAACTATAAACTAAATTTTAAATATAATAACGAACCTTTGGAGGTAGTAAAACATTTCACATATTTGGGTGTTACTTTTTCATCTTCGTCTTTATTTTTAAATATGACTCAGAGGACAGTAACCAAGACTCTTCAATCTACTGGTGCTGTTATGAATATTATGTGTCGGTCTAAACTACATTCTTGGAATGCTCGTATGGAACTTTACAATTCTATCATTTTATCTTCTTTATCATATGGAATTGGAATCTGGGGACTACGATATGCTGATTCACTTGAACAAGTTCAGGTGAACTTTTTTAAAAGGTTGCTGTGTCTGCCTCTTTGCACTCCCAATTATATGGTGAGAGTAGAAACTAAAACCATTAAGTTAAGTTTTCTAATATTCAAATCGGCGTTGTTGTGGTTAAATAGAGTGAAAATTATGGATGATAGTTCATTGACTAAACAATGCTTCTTGAGGTTACAAGCCATCAACAGTCACAATGTGAAGTATAGTTTTCTGGGTCAAGTTAAGCAGTACTTCGACTATGCCGGTTGTGATAATCTGTGGTTAGAATTCTTGCACAATAACTCCAATAAACTTTTAAATAACATATTACAATCATATAAAAATAAATTAATAGCACATGATCAACAAAGAATAATAAACTCCTCGTATCCTTTGATATACAAACATTTAATTTTGTCTAAAAATAATTGTTATTTGCAAAGATCTTGCCCAATATATATAATTAGAATAATATCCCAAATTAGACTATGTAGCTCCAAAACTCTAAAAATCTATTATCGAGGTATAAAATACACAGTAGATATGACTGCAACTTGTAGTCTTTGTAACTTGCATGAGACCGAGACATTAATGCACTTATTTACAGAATGTCCAATATACAATGAACTTAGAGGAGATAGCATATGTTCAGAATTGAAGACATTTGGCGAATTAATATATATTTTTAACACCACTGATTTCTTTAAATTAACTAAAGTTGTGAATTATCTTCTCAATATTTTGAAGCTCAGGGCCTTTGTACTAGAAGAATGAGATATTTACCGTGTTTAAACTTTTTTTTTCTTGTTAAACTTTATTTTTAATTTGGAAATTTGTGTGAATTTCACTCTCTCCATGTATGAAAGTGTACCACATTTATACTGTTTGTCCACGACCACCTAATAATAAGTCGATATTTTACCTCCTAACAAAAGGTATATGGTACCCATATATCTACTAGAGTGAATTATGGTTCATAATACACTGGAGTGTATTATGGTCCATAATTCACGACTAGAGATGGGGGTACAATATGAAATAAACTTGTTAATCTGTGTATTTTGTTCAGGAAATTTGTTTCAGAAATATATCGTATCGATAAAATATCGAAATCTTTAGTATTGATACTTTTCATAACGACATTTTCTAGTATTAAGTATTTCAAAACAATATATTTATAACGGTACGTTGTATTGATACTTTACACGGTATCGCCCATCTCTATATATGTCAAATTATTTAATTTTGACGTTAGTAATACCAAATTGTTACGAAGTTGCTATATTACTGCAACGATGAATTCATTGAATTCGGATAGTGGAAATGAACGTTCTTGTACACCAACTGAAATAAAAAAAGCGGCGAAATTAACGACTATAGGACTGCTGCCAGAAAAATCGAAAGACAACTATATGTTTACATATTATAACTTCATGAACTGGAGGTTAGTTGACTTTTATTTAATCAAGAAATCAAGTGTCGTGGACAAAGTATAGTATTCTACTCGCAATTTATGGCCAATATTCACTCGGGTGACTTGCGCTCCTCACCTGCGGCTCGGGGCGCAAACGTCACCCAGCGTGAATAATGGCTATCATAAGTTGCTCGTTTAATAATATACTATTCACTGCATTCATTGTGGACTGAGGAACATAATAGAATATATATCAACTAGAAGAATCACAGAGTGCTTTTCGTAAGAGCAGAGGTGTTCAGGATCACATTTATATAGTGAGACAGTTGATGAATGGTAGTAATAATATACTAATATGTTGCTTTTTTGATGAGGAGAAAGCTTTTGACAGTGTCCCCAGACTGCAGGTATGAGGAAGAGAGGAGTAGACCAGAGTTCAATCGACGGTATATTGAGTATATTATACAAAAATACGAGAAATTATGCAAGAACCGGAAACCTACAATCCGAAGAGTTCACTACACAAAAGGGCTAAAGGCAAGGGGAGTCTCAAGTTCACTGTGATAATGGACGATATAATAAGAGAAGTCAAAGATCAAGTGAAGAAATTCACGGTGGGTTATAGAAATATGGAACTTATACAGATATCTCTTCAAAGTAGAAATCAAAAATAAATGGAGGGAAAACAGAAGTAATATTAATAGGGCAAGAAAACAAGAATTTCGAAATACAGCTAACCGCAAGTGGATACATTTAAATATTTGGGAGTGAAAATACATGAAGAAGGAAATATAATAACGCTGAAATTAATGGACGCATGAAAAGTGCCCCTAATCTGTATTATGCAATAAGTAATACTTTCATTCGCAAGAAAGAAGTGCCAAGGTGAACAAAAATGACAGTCTATAAAACCGTTTTCACACCCATTTTAATTTATGGGAGTGGAAGCTGGGTTCTTACGGAAGAGACAAAAAGAAATCTACAAAAGGTTGAGATGAAGTATCTGAAATCATACTTGGGAATTACAAGGAGGGGCCAAATTCTAAATGATTATATAAGAGAACAGCTAGTAGTAGAAGCCCTGGAAAGAAGAATAGGAAGAAATCAGTTAATGTGGTATGGCCACTTAGTACGCATGAAAAATAATCAACAGGCAAAAGTGATATGGAAAACAATAGCATGTGGAAGGCGACCAAGGGGGAGACCTCGAAAAACCTGATGGGATGATTCTGTGAGCAAATGTTCAGTTTAATTGCATTGTTGAAACTTGGATAATATGCTAACTCTATTTCGGCTCATTGGACACCATACCTGTTAATATTTTTCCGTAATCATATACTGTTATTTTGATTCAACGGTATTCAAATGACAACTGAGAAGTTCATCTCCGTCCGTTAAAATGCTACTGGTTCAATCGAAGTGGCAACCAAGAAATGTTATGCTGGGGTTTTCCTGAACAATCACGAATAACGTGGATTGTTCTTCCCTCTCAATTTATATGTAATTCTTTGGCGGAATCACGGAAAGTCTTGAACGACACACGGCCGATACGCAAATGATGGATTTGGTTGTTATACAATATTCAACCTCATCTGTTATTTGCTACATATTGGCCTTGCAAAGTTAATAACAAGAATCCCAATCTTGACTATATATAGATTAAAACATTTCTAATCGCGGAGACATTGTCAAATATAATGGCGTGGGTTAACCACTACTTCTTATAGAATAGACCCTATTGAATAACAAAATACTGAGAACGTACTGAAACGCTTCTATGGAAAATTGTCCAATCGCGGATTTGATTTGATAAAATTTGAGTGGAAAATCAGAGTTTTGAGTATGCTTAGTTGAAGAATAAACACAAAGTGGTGTTCGTTGTGGGAGTCGGTTGATTTTGATACAATGATGATGAGTTACCATTCAATCAGGGCCGAATGAAGTTCCACACGAAAATAAATAAGTTGAAAAGCTATTTAATATTGAGCGGTATTAGGAGCCAAATTCGTTCTTGCTATTAGTGATATTATTAATCCCCTATGTAATTAAAAGGAAATGCACAGTTTCAATGGTTGGAGTGTGAGTTTATGAAGTTGGCACTCATCATTTTTTATGTTAAATATTAATATAATAATAATAATAATAATAATTTATTTGCCTCAGTTATAGTTACAATAATTACAATTTGTATTTAAAAAGATACAAGCATATAAAAATAAGTTTAGTAAATAAGTAGTCCATTTTCATCGCAAAAGGAGCAGTACATTCACAAAAGCCATGCTTGTGCGTGAATGCGGTAGTTCATTTATTATGAAAAATTGATGTACAAAAATTAAAATTAAAAAGCAATCAGTTACTAAAACAAGTCTTAAGTATATATGAGAACATTAAAAAAAATTGAAATATAAGATATAACATATAGAATATAAAACGACAATACAAATGTAAGTAACATCAGATAAAATATTAAAAATACAAAGTTTTTTTTTTTTTAAGTTTTATAAATCACGATAAGATTGACAGACTATAATAACTTTCATTTCGCGAAGAAATAAAATTTTGCATTGTAGCAGCCGGATAAGATTGGATCCAATTTTTTATTTTTTTTTTGAATAAACTTGAAGAGTTAATTTTTTTCAAATCAGAAGGTAATTGATTATATAACTTTGGAGCCAGGTATGTGAAACTTTTTTTACCTATAGCTTTTTTCATTAAGGGTATTACGGCAGCACTTTCCCTATATCTAGTTGGATAGCCATGTTGAATTGTCTTTAGAATGTCTTAAGAATATAGATATTGAATATATGGGGCTGAACATTAATTCAATATTTTGATTTTGAAATAGACAATATCATTAGTTCCATAAGGAGGTGTGAGGATGCCATTGATATCTATATTTCAACATTCATATTTACCGGGAGCAAAAAAGTTGCCAATTGCTATGAACGGAACATGTGTTCCTACTTTAGATGACGTTACTAGTTCACTATGGAGTAGTTATACCTTTTCACTTCACTTTATTCACATTATATTCGTCTTCCACATTTATATGGTGATCTTTTCAATAGAGAATGGTTTTTTATTTTATCACCTCACAATAAATTCCTACGTTTTGTTTTCTTCCAGTTTGGAGCGCTTGAAGCGCTTAAATGTTTTTTCCCCTTATTTAAATTCATCAAAACTGAAAATATCTTGATTCACTTTAATATGGAACCTAACGTATCCAAATATTCATTAAAAAATTATCTTTATTATTGTCATCGTACATTTCTTGTTAACTTGCGATGTAACTTTGTAACACCTAAAACAACTACGTGGAAATATGTTGAAAATGCTCCATGCTGGTACTTATCCATCCTTTACTATGCCCTTAAAATTTGTAACGTATCAATCAAAATATTCCCAGCCAAGCTATTCATTTTATGGGTGAAGCTGGTGTAATATTGTTGTAAAATAGTTACGTTCAACATGACATCGTAAATATTAAAACTTCCTACGTTACGGATCTGCGTTAAGATATCGCCCTTATGAAATTCCGCAATTCTCCACTGAATAGTATTCGCTATTTCCGTATTTTCCAAGAGGTATTAGCCTGGGCAGTTGATTAAAATCGAAAAAAAAAAAACTAGAATACGGGCAAATGCGAATTAATGATGAATCTGGATTCGTAGATAGACTGTTCGGTGAGTATTTGCAAGAATATAAAACACAGAATTAATTTTCCAGTAAATAGACTTTTCTGCTTTGAACCGGTTGACGAGCCAATTTATTGTGATGTTATCAAGGATTTGATAAGAGCAGGCTGTGATTTATTCCAAATTAACTCGCAGACAATGTGTCGGGTAGTTTTACCTCATTCAGTGTCTCGTTTCAGCAATATTCCTTTTTATTTCTCCGTATCACTTCAAATTTTCAAAGAGAAAAAGGATTCAATGCTGATCGAACTTCTTTTTTCAATAGAGAAGCTTTTAAGGAACAAGCCAAGCAGAAGAACTTTCACTTCCTCACAGTCACATCTTGTCGATCTAGATCTTCCGTATTACCTTTCAATTGGAATAAAACCATAAGCTATAAAATTCACAATTCACATCATCAGAGTCTAGTATGGGACCTGAGCTCTATAAGAGCCGATCTCATAGAAGTGTCATTTGTGCTCTAGTTAATCAAATGATAGTTGGATACATAAGTGACAGTTTACTAATGTTTAATATGGCCAGGTTTTGTCTTGAGGTCTGATTATCCAAAGTTCAGGTGATCTACAGATCAAAATTGATCCACGTTCATTTTTGAAGGCCTTGATTAACTTGTATGTAGTTTAACAGCTCCTTGCAGTGTTATATTTTAAGGGGGGAAACTGCTCTCAACCTTACTGTTTTATCGCTTTTGAAATACAGAAAAGGATATTGAAGAATATACTAATTCATATTTTCCAAAAATATTTGAATGTTCTTTAGATACTCTAGGTACTATCGGATTTAATTCTATTTGAAAGGGTCGTAAAAAATCTCCATCATCAATCAGCTATTCCAAATAGTTATCCAAGCTAATGATTAAATTCAATCTAATATTAACAGCGCAAAAAAAGTTCATCAAGGCAAATAAATTATAAATGAAATGGATACGCTGGGGTACCTACGTGGACAGAAGCGGCATTATTTGCCGTGGTCGTGGTCCACCATCAAAAAAGGTACGAAAATTTCGAATAATGGAAAAATAAGCAATATTCAAGTTCCAATGGAACCAATTATAAGATAATCGATGGTACAATTCCAAGACTTGGAAAACAAAAAGATCTACTATCCGACTTCGCAGAATTAATGGAAAAACTGGTAGTTAATATTAAAAAACTCAGGGATCCAATTTAACAAATTATTGCAAAAAAATTAGAAAATGTCCCAGACAAGAATGAGGGTTTCACAAGGATCTACAATATCTGAAGGGCATATTTTCGGATGAATATGACAAATAACGATACGCTATATCAACAAAACAACGCTGATCTGAAATAATAAAAAATTGTTTCAGGTTTATCAGAATCAAATTGTAATTAACCGAATTGCATAAGACCAATCTAATTTTTTTTATTGAACGTCAGCATTAATTTTTCTGTAAGATTCAATCTAGCGTCGTTTCCATGTAAATAGAGAAGCTGTTATCATCCTGTTATACGATATCGGTGAAACTCGAACCTGAACGATTTTTCGTATGTAACAACTTTCCCATTGGATGGAATTGCTGGTAAACAAACATTGATGAAAATAAGAGAGTACAAGATTGATAAAAACACAATATTATACGTGTACAACTCAATTAACAACCTCTGAAATTTCTTCTGATGCGTCGAGCTTGGTTATTATTTTGGGAAGAATATTTTGAAGTCCGATAAAACTTGATTGGACTTTTCGGAAAAAAGCTCTTCTGTTGATCTCTTCACTATAATATTTCTTAATTTGGAACACGTGTGAAGAACCATTACTACGAAATTCAATCGTATAATATGTGAACCAAGAGATATTTTCCTCGACAAACGATTTGCTTATTATTTCGTTTCAATCTCTGGGATGTGGCTACAATTTGTTCTCGTTATTCGTAGAACATTCGCGTTGATGATATTTGAATCTATCTGTTCCAATTTTGATATTTCTAAATTATTTGGTACACTCTGATAGCAATCGTAGTTAATTACTATGAGGTGAGGTTTATAAGATGAATTGATAGTTTTTTCAGCGTTGTCTTGTATTTTGGTAATACCGACAAAGCCGAAGCATACTGAATATAATTTTGAACTGGAGTTTTTATTTATAGTTGATGTTTCCGATTTCGTGTTCGGGCAGTAAATAGTCAAACGTACCGGCTTGGCAATTAACATCAGCGACATGTTTTCTTCAAGTTTTTGCACATTGTTACCTTTTCCGTTAACTACCGCACTTTCACAGTTTTCTTGAAATGTTTTATATTGTCCTAGCAAACGGTCTTCACAAATTGCGTTATCGTCTATAAGATAAGCTTAAATATCACGGCACATCTTTGGGTATATGAGTTAAAGAATCATTATCTTGCGCTTGTAAGTTTTGGAAAGATAATAAAATATGATGGAGTCCTGTTCTATTATCACATATTGGAATTGGATTAAAGTGATGTAGGGTAAATATTTGCAGTTCAATAAGTGAGATTTTTACAATATCTGAATTTTGTTCATCATGCTTCAAGATATATTATTTTTAGGTATTGTAAAACTGTTAAATATTTTTCATTGGTAATGATGAACTTTTTCTCAGGGTATTCTCAGATATTTGTATGGAAGCAGTAATAAATTTTTCGGGTTCCTTAATGGAAGTATGTGCAAATGTGGTTGAATTTGAAATATTGTCAATACTAGTTTAAAAATACGCGTAGATTTCCATTAGTTTCCTACGAATTCCAAAGAATTGTAATTTTGCTTCAACAAGGGCTATATCTTCAGTGGTTTTGATTTTGGTAATATCTGAACTTAATAGTTTTTCGCTTGTTTTTAATTGTTCTTTAGCTCTATTGAAGTTTGACGTTACTGAACTAATTGATTATTCGATAAGTTTTGGTCAAGTTCGCAGTAAATCTTCTGTAGTAACCAGCGAGATCTGAAAAGGATTTAACTTTTTTTAATCGTTGGTTGGGTGAAATTCTTGACACATTCGATTTAAGCAGGGAATGGTTTAACACTTCTTGTCCGGTTGCAGTTTTAAATTTGCATTTTGAAGTCTCTCAAATACGTCCGTTAAGCGAGCAATATGTTCTTGTATCATTGGAGAATAGATAATAATGTCGTCCATGTAGACAAGGTATCGCTCGTTTTGAATTCCAGCAAGGACATTGTACATTACTCTCTGGAATATCGAGTGGGCATTTTTCGAACCGTAGGGCATTCTAAGAATTTGTAAAAGACCATTTTCGACTGTAAAAGCTGTCTTGAGTATATCTTCAATTTGATGGAATCCCATAGCAAATTTTAATGTCGTATAGTTCTGATATCTACCAAGCTGGTCGAGTATGTCACCAAAATTTGGCAATGGATATCTGTTTTCAACTGTATCCAATTTCCTGTAATCTACTACCACGCGCCACTTTTGTTTGCCGGACGCGTCGAGTTTCTTAGGTGTCACCGACACTGTTGATGACCATGGAGAAATACTAGGCAGAATGATTATCTGTGTAGCATTATATTGATCTGGTCTTTGACCTCCCGTTTATGAATTTGAGATTATCGATAGGATGTTAGTTGGTTTTGCATTGTGGGTATCTATACAGTGTTTTATTCTATTAGTGAATGTCAACGAATTTCCCCAATAATAAAATATATCAGAGGAATCAATACAAACTTGAGTTATTAAGTCGAGCTCTCCTTCGTTAAGATTATTAAGTCTCAATTGATTTTTTAAATCTAAACTCCTGTTCGTACACTTTACTTGAGTGCTTAGTTGGATATTATTCACAGTATTTGTTCCATATCGTTCTAATATGGTTCTAATCACTTTCGGAAATGTAACAGTTTCGAAAAATAGCATCGACATTTGATTTTGAAACTATAGATTCTCCTTATTCGTTAATTTCAACCAAAGCGTTCGGCAACTTCAACTTGAAATTATGGGTTCTTTGAATTCTGTCACTCCCTTGTTCTTTTGCTTGGTTCCTTGTGATGCCAATATATCCAGTTTATATCGCTTAATTTCATTTTCCAAGTTATTGAAAGCGCCTTCTTAAATACTACTTTTTATATCCCAGGTTCCTATGATTGATGTATCCGTTTTCTCCATTTCAATTTGTTTCACATTTCTGCTACTCGTTGTATTTCTAGTCTCCCCATTTCCCTGTTCTATGCCTTCGTTGTCCTCGTTTTATCCACCCGAATATTCCTTATCCAGTTTTTCAGTAATTCTGTTTTTAAGACTTTTCTTGTTTGCTCTGTTCTTACTGAATTTCCGTCTAGTGACCTCTCATTAATTGTTCTTTCACACCCCTCTCTTGTTTTTCCATCCTCATTTTCATTTCTTACCGGATCTTATACTTCAATATTAATTACCATCTCTTTGTATTCGAGAAATGCCGGTACCGATGTTTTACGCTCGTTCTGAACTTTTTTCGAGTAATCTTGTTCTATTCGTATATCATTTTCTTTGAGTGTCTTAGTTTTTTCGAATTTCTCCGTTTTGTCAGATATCTTGTTGCGTTTGACAATAAGTGGTCTTTTTAATGAGTTTTCATAACCTCCTGATCTTCTTATCTCCTTTTTATCCATTTCCGATTGGATTGGAATTCCTATTTTGTTCAGAATGACTTGCACTCACTCTCTCTATCGTAAACCCCTCCTCATTTCTCTCTTCAAGTCATTTCCTCCTCTTTTGTTCAATACTCTTTTTTTAAGTATATATTTCCGTTTCTCAATTCTTTCATTTGCGTTGTTAGGATTTCCAATTTAAAATCCATGTTTCCCATTATATTCCTGATGTGCTCGAACATACTCTCAATTCATTCCATATTATAAAGCGATAGAAACTTACATCCGGGTCAACCCCTTAGAGAAGTAGTTCCTCTTTGTACAATTTGTTCCTTTCCTGCGTAGTTCGTTTCCAACAAGAACTGGCAACCCTGCTTGAAAATTTTTCGTAGTTCATCTTATTTTCGTGATCTGCAACAAACATACTACCGGTTCTGGTACCGTTTATATAACTGCCTTTCACAATTGTATTTTTGAACTATTGCTTTCTATATTATATTTTTGGAGGTTTGACTAGTGTCACTCTTATGTATTTCCAAGAATATCATATATGGCACTTGTACATATACAATTATTCCTTTCGGCAATTCCCGAAGTTTACGATTTTAATTTTAATGCAGAAGAAAGATTAATTGTGGTTACACTCTAACTGATCTTTGTGATTTTAAAAATAGGTCAATTGAAGCTCTCTTCTATCCACCTTTTTTAGACATGATATCTTTGAAAGCGATTTTCCTTTTTCCATTTTTTGCCTACAAATCCAGGCTTTATTTATTAATATTGGTGCTTTTGAGTAATCATAGACAGAATCTGCAGACATTGAATCATTGTCAAGCCCGGTTCACACTATGTAGCAAAACCTGCTATATAGCAGATTTTTGTAACATCTAGCAATGTTATATAACATTTGCTAGGAGAAGAAAAAGTAACTTCTGAAAAGTGCTATATAACACTGCTTTGTGTAGCAGGCTCTGCTATATATAGCAAAAATTGTGCTATCTATCGGGAGTCGGTAAAGATCAAGAGAAATACGTACCTCATCTATCATTGCTGAATGTAGCAATGTTCGTCTATCATCTGGTTAATGAAGTATTTTAGTGTCTTGAGTCCACAGTTGTAGCCTCCTGTCACAGCCAACATCTCGCAGACAGGCATGGTATCTTTGAATGTCGTGTTTTTCCTTTCAATCTTGTGGTCAATCATGCCAATGATGAATTTAAAATCTCCACTCGTCATATGTAAAAAGTTTTTGAAGCTACCATCGCACCTAAGTTTACGTTCTAATGATGGATTGTCAGCTTGATCGTCATCATTAGAGTCTCGTCATTAATTTATTGCAATGAGCTCATTTCTCTAAGCAAGCGACGGTCGAACCCAAAACATTCGCTGCCGCTTCTAACTTCCCAAGATCACCGTGATTGCTGCCGCGAGCAAAAGGTATCTTCGTCGCGACACTTCGATACGGAATGGGCGGAACGGGCACCGTAATAACTAAAATTGTCTGTAACTTTTTTGTACAGCAGCAGTTATATAGCAATGTTACATAGCAAAACTTATATAACAATGTTGTATAGCAAATGTCATACAGCAAGCTTTGCTACATAGTGTAAACCCTGCTATAGTCTCACTTTTGTCAGACTTGCTCGCTTCTACCACTGCTTCTCTCTTTCTATATTCTCAGCTTACTGCTACTAATATCAACTGTGTAAATGATAAAAGATTTTCATGCTACATGTTTGTTATACTTCTGAAAATGGAATAAATAGCATCCCCATTTTTATTTCGTTCCATATAACATACCTTTTTTACCTATTTTCACTGCAGTATCCGCGAATGGAACTTCTCTATGGGGAAATCTCGATATTACTGAATAGTTAATGGCACCTTCTTAGAAACGTATTTAGAAATTTTTATCACATCTAAAATATATTTCTGAAAAGAAATTCACATCGGCAAATTGGAAAATTCGAAAATTTATTGGAAAGTAGTAATATCGTTATTATATTTCTAATATAGGAGTTTTATTTTCAGTAACATGCATATTTTAATATAGGCACACAGTTTGGAGCTGACACATAAAAATAACGATTTTATTGGATACGTCGATAGCAAAAAGGAGACGTAAGATGTCTGGAATTTTAAATAATAGGAGGTGAGTGTTGGAAAACTGTCATTCAAATCCATTTAAAGTTCAACACAACAAAAATATATTTGTTCGTTAAATCCTTTTCGGTAAAATGGAAAAGAAATTTATGAAATCGCTCATATCACTATAAACTTTTAAATATGAAGTTTCAACTAAATTTTTGTTAACACCCATGTAAGAAAACACAATTATATAAGGCAATTCAGGCCTGTATTTCCGCTCAAAGTAGAAGATAATGCTGCTGCTGCGATATTCTGAAGGAAAATTTCAGATTCACTTCCAAATAGCGATATTCTGGAGAAAAATATCAGATTCACTTCCAAATATCTTCCAAAATCAAACATTCAGCTCAACCAAAAATTCACGTGAGGTTTGGCAAAAATGTGAATAATAGATCATTGTCTGGGATATAGGTCTATACCTGTGATCTAATATATCTACTTTGATAATATTTTAAACATTTGAATCTTGAAAATTAATGAATAGCAATAAAAACTGTTGAACTGAATTTAAATTAGAAATGAACTCCTACGGACAAGAAGTGGAATATGAAGGTTTGACTCTAAACAGTGAACTCCTGTGAAAAAATGAAAAGAAAAGGTTATTATAGATAAAGCAAAAATGGCTTGAGTGGTGTGCAATATGCCAGGAAGAAATTGGGGCGGTAAGCCAATAATCCTGAGCTAGATGTACATATTGTACATTGCCACAGTGACACCAATTATCACTTATGGAGCTATTGTGTGGGGTATTATCACTAGCCTATTGACGACGAGGGAAAACCTCTCCAAAATTTCAAGACTAGCCTGTATATGCATTACAGTAGTAATGAGAACATTTCCAACGGTAGCCGAGAAAGTGATTTTCAGCCCAAGACCACTACAAACCTCCTTAGAAATCAGAAAACCTGGGACATACCTTATGATGGCGTAATAAAAAAGGAATGAAGGAATGGGATTCAAATACCATCACCAGACTTGAAAAGAGTGGCAATCAATGGTACACGGACGACTCAAAAGCAAGAGAAGTAGCCGGGAAAGGAGTGTACGGGCCATGAACCAAGCACTCTAAAAGCTGGGGAAAACCCCAAGTATCTCCCAAACAGAAATTCACACCATAAGAAAGTGTGCCCAGCTCAATATTGGCAGAGGATATTTATGGAATGCAAAGGATCATCACAATGTTGGATGGCCAAGCAGTCATTGAAGCACTGAGTTCTTGTGTAATTAGTTCCAAAATAATGTAAGAATTCCTAGGAAAACTGAATTAAGTAGGCGAGAACAATACATTCAGCTCACTGTGGATTACAGGGCACACTGGAAAAGAAACGAATGAAATATCAGATAATCTAGTAAAGAAGGGGACTGGAATACCTTCATGGTGGTGGAATCATTTTGCGGTATCTACTCCAATGTAATATTGGGAGAAATGAGCAGAGCTAAGAGTAAGAGGAGATCTGATCATTGGGAAGATCTAGTAGGGCTTGAACAATCAAATATTTTGCTGAGGGACTATGCCTAGACTACAACCCGTTGATATCAAATGAATGCCTGAGTCAAACTAAAATTGGGATACTAACGGAACATTGTCGCCTGAATGGGCACCTGGAAAAACTCAAAATAGTGGAGGAAGGAGAATGATTCTGTGGCATGGAAGAAGCCGCCTTTTTTCACTCACTTGCGAATTACACAGCAATGTAGAATCCTAGGAGACACAACCACCTATGAGATTATTGGATAGAAAAAAGACGTTCACCTGAGTTAAAGCCGGCAGATATCCTGAAATACCTCCGGAAAATAGGACTAGAGGAGCTACTAGTCCCTTAGACTTTCCCTAAGAATAGAGGGAAGTAACGGAGGTTAATAAATCTTTCAGGTGCTAGTGAATGTCTGCCCAAAATTTATACACATACATAATACATATATGAATATATCAAAATAAACACGTCCAAAATAATTGAGAAAAGATGGACCACTCTAATAATCACCACCTGTCCACCTTTGCTGGGATAAATACTAGACGTTTTTCATCACTGTCAGTGGTTGTCAAATGTATGACTGAAGGATCGAATACTTAAAGTGAATTTCAGGCAACAGCCATTGAAAGCGTTCAGTATTTACCATGGAAAATGGTAATTCAATGTAACCAATGGGTTTTTTTGTTTTCTTCTGGAAACTACCAGTGTCTTCAGCAAAACCCTCTGATATCCTGTTCTTCTTACAGTCTTCAGTAGGAGGAAATCGAGAAAAATTATACAATCGTATGGACACACAAACTCAGACACACACACACACTCACTCACACAAAAAATGGGTTTTTAATTTTTTAATATTCCCATATACAGTGTGGAAACCACTTATGGAATAAAAGTCTTTATGTCAATATTTTGGAAAATTATAAAAAATGCCGAGACACGTCAACTTTTGAATTGAGTTGTGCGTTATGTAAGCATAAATTTAAATGTACAGGGTGATTCACGCAAGTATGCCATAGTCGGTGTTGTTTTTTTTTTTTAATGAAACACCCTGTATATTTGCATATTTTCGAAATCCTTTTAATGAACCGATTCCAACAAACTGAGTTATGTATAGTCAATTATGAATTATACAGGGTGAAATTTCAAAATTAATAATTCATTACACTTGAAATATTGGTACTTTTTTAAATTACCTAAATATGGATTAATCAAAAATCTAAGCTAACTGATTCTTAGACGTATTTGTATATTAAACAAAACCTGCTACGCCCATGAATTTTATTATAAATACCTGAAAATTGCCTAAAAACGCCAATAATTAGACAAAATCGGTAAATAATGTGGATTGTTTTCTATTCTGTCAGTTGTTGATGTGTTGACAGTTTATACTGAAAAAGTGAAAACTTTGTCAAACACCCTTTCCTTGTCGGCATTACAATGAAATATTCAACTGAGACTCACCGAATTGGAATTTTAATGATGATCGGGTACGGGGATAACTGCAGAAGTCAAGTTGAAGTGGCAAACTTATTCAATAATAGGTATCCTGAATTGCCTAATAATTAACAAAATACTCACATGCACAATTTAAAGAACTTGGACATGTCAAACCATTGGAAAGGAAACCACAGTTCGTTGATGATGATGTGAAAGTGGATATTTTGTTAAGTGTCGAAGAGAATCCAACTTCAAGTACACGTCAAATTGCCCGTGAAAATAATGTTAGTCATACAACTGTTCTAAGATGTCTTCATAGAGAAAAACTACATCCCTAAAAATTAACTTTTGTGCAGGAGTTAATAGAAGACGATCCAGATCGTAGGATAGATTTCTGCGAAAGATTGATGAATAAGCTGAACAAAAATGAGATAGCTCTTGGTACCATTCTTTTTCCCTCAGTACCCTCAAAAGGTGAACGTTTGGGCCGGTATCATAGGCGACCATATTATTGGTCCTATATTTATAGGTAGAAATTTGACAGCTGGAAAATATTTAAATATGCTTAGAAATGAAATTTTTCCTGCGTTGGCAAACTCATATCCCAACGCAATAGATCCTAGCTTACCGAATGAAAATGTTTGGTTCCCCATTATGCTTTGATGGTAAGAACTTATTTAGATGAAATCTTCCCCAATAAATGGATTGAACAAAGAGGTACAATTGAGTGGCCAGCTAAATCGCCAGACCTTCCGCCGTTAGATTTTTTTCTCTGAGGTTATCTCAAGAACAAAGTATATGCAACACAACCAACTAGCATTGTAGACCTCAAAGACAGGATAACTACAGAAATACGGAATATTTCACCTCGAACTTTGAACAAACTTGAGGAGAAGTTGTATAGGAGACTGTGCTATTGCCAACAACTAGGTGGAGAACATGTTGAGCATTTATTCTAATGTATTAAAATCAAATACATCAGGTATTTCATGTATGTGTTTAATAACTGTAGAAATAAAAATTTCACCCTGTATAATTCATAATCGACCATACATTATTCAGTTTGTTGGAATCGGTTCATTTAGAGGATTCCCAAAATATGCGAATATACAGGGTGTTTCATTTAAAAAATTACCGACTATGGTATACCTGCGTGAATCACCCTGTACATTTACATTTATGTTTATATAACGCACAACTCAATTCGAAAGTTAACGTGTCTCGGCATTTTTTATAATTTTTTAGAATAACGACTTGAAGAATTCCATTCCATAAGAAGTTTCCACTCTGTATAAAGATCCTTAATTAAAATACTAAATAGACAGCTCATAATATATGCCTCAAGAACTTTGAGTTTAATTAAAAATTATTGAGATAACAGTTGACGTCGTGAATATAAAGGATGTTCATTACAATCCGCCAATAATGCATAGGTAGACAGGTGTCGATTTCATAGCACTTTTGTATGTTATAAGGCCTTTATACTTGATACGATAAATGTACTGTAAGTTAGTATTGCTCCTTTAAATAATCGTAGATTCAGTTGCAACTTCCAGCTCCATATTATTGAATTGTTCAATGACTTTTCATATACCAGAGTTCCCTGTAGGTTCTCCAAGTGAGGAATGTGGTCACACATTTAAATCCTAAGGGCTCTAGATATAGGTTGTTCTTCCCACATGGAATTTTTGGATGCTACTTTTCCACAAATATCCAAATTTCAGCTATTGGTGTGTATTTTCTCAATATTCCTTCTGTTTTTGTTTGGATTGAAGTTTATTTCTTGTACGTATATTCTTTATTCTCACACTTTTGATGTCCTTTTTTTGTTTTCCAATAATTTGAACACATTCATCGTCCCACCAAAGGGGATTCAAAATTTTTTTGGAAGTCTCAGTACCTACAAGATTTCATCAATCTGGAAGATTATATAAAATAATAAAGCTTCTAACGATTTGGGTATTGATTTTGAAGTCATTTGATATGCAATCCAAGAAAAGCTCCCAATCAGCGGAGAGCTCCATCCATTTTTCCATGGTGATATTAAGGATATTTTTAGTACGGAAGATTCAACTGCATTTAAAAAAAAAAGAGTTGTATACAGGACTGGCGGCAGAGTATTTATTGCGAGAGAAATTCATAGACCAACTTTGTGGTTATTAGATGCAATTATGATCTATTGCAGCAAAAAGTAAGAAATTAATGTGAATCACTCGATACTCTCCATCCTCTTTTTGTGAAAACTTCCTTTTTTTTGCCATACATAACTCATTATTATTAATAATTATTATAATAATATGTGCTAATCATCTCCTATACATGTGCTAGGCACATGCTAAGGATATCTTGTATAATAGTATAATATTTTTGTAAAAATGTACGGGAACAGGTATTTTTTTTTTAATAGGATCAGGGGTGTCCCCTGAATGTAAATCCAACTTGGCGTCATGGAGGGAGCTTCACTTCAGCCGCCATCTTGAAAAACACGTTTTATTAAATATCTCTCGAACCGGGCATCGTACGACAAAAATTGGGAAGATCATTATTGTAGATCATAATATTTGCCATCTTATCAATTTTTTTTTGTATAACGCATAGGTTTTCAATTATAGCGCTCCAACCTTTCTCCAATATGGTTTTTGCTAAATATTCAGTTGGTGTTCAATGATAAATACAAAATGGTGGTAACTGGATTGTAGAACATGAAATTTTCCATGAACTTCTTCGTGAACTTTTTCCAGTAGCATTTATAGTTTAGGAGCTGCAGCTTGGTAAAACTTGCTCCTCGTACATTATCAGTGGCAATATTGTTCGTTGTATACGAATTTCATAACGCATAAAATGGCATGAAGTTTTCAAAAAAATGTCAATACAGCTGTGTACCGAATCAATTAAAATTATAATTATTGTGGAGAGCAGCTAGTAATTCATCGATCTTTATTGTTGCTTAACACGGTATCATCATATAAAAGATTGTCAGTGTAGCAAAAAACAATAGTATATCACGCTACATCGTGAGAATTGTTACTGTTATTCTTAATATTATTTTCTTTGTCTAAAATTGTTGTCGAAATCACTAAAAGAAAAAGAAGTGTGTAGCATACTGAGTTAACAACCAAGAGGTCCTAGGTTCGAAGCCCGTTTTGGACCTGGGTTTTTCCCCTTTCTCAAAAACATATTTACATGTGCTTATAAATCAAATAAGTGATATATTGGAAAGAACAGAGTTATAACACACAATTCGAAAAATATATATAATTTCCTTCATATCTGGCCACATGTAATTACTGCGCATGCTTGCAGCCCTGTAACTAGTACGTTTAACGGCGAGGGAACGACCCTAGCGCATGATGAATATACAGCATTATAATCTCATTCACAGCGTAATAGCTCCTAAGCTACGGGAAAAAGTTTCCGATGATATTTATAGAAAATTTAATGCTCTACAATTAACAACCACCATTTTTAATTTATCATTGACCATTCACTAAATATTCAGCAAAAACCATATTGAAAAAAGCTTGGAGCGCTATAATAGAAAACCTACCTATGCGTTATGCAAAAAAAAATTTCAGATAAAAAAGATGGCAAATATTATTATCTACAATAATGATCTTCACAGGAGATGTCTCCTAGTGACCTGTCCACCTTCCTGAGAAGGACAGAATGGACGAGGACGAGGACGAGGACAACTTCTCGGGAGAATGTACAATGGGTCACATGTGGCCTAAGTGCTGTGAGCCTACACTCACCCTCTCTACTCTACGCGCAGTTCGCGAGATATTTGATAAAACGTGTTTTTCAAGATGGCGGCTGAAGTAAAGCCCCCTCCCCGTGACGCCAACTTGGATTTACATTCAGGGGACACCCCTGAACATATTCAAAGAAAAAAATACCTATTCCCGTGAATTTTTTTCAGAAGCTACTTTTTTGGCTGGGGCTCTTGGACTATAACTCGTATAACCAATGCTTATCCATTACAATTCCTTCTACGAAAAGAATGTACTTTGCACATGCTCTTCGGAATTTTCTCACTTGCGATGCATACACTTTGAGGTGCTTTATACATGATATGAAAGTGAACCTTTTTTGTCAACCTCTTCTTTTCCATTCACCAGCAAATCAGTCAATGTGAAACATGAATGTAGCGTGTGCAATAAAAAATCCTCGTCCTGGGAAAAACGTCATGCCGTATTGATAACGGCAAACCTCACGCCAAATAAGTATGATTATTTTATTTTTGGTCCGGTATTTCATTTCCGTGGTTACATATGAATCGGTGTGCAGCTACAAATAAAATTCAGCGCCCTGTTACGATGTGTACATGTGCTATTTCGACCACTTTGTTGGGAAGAAATTCTTCTCAAATGTATTTCTTCAATAATATTATCTGTATAGTTGTTCTCACTACATAAATGTTGAATCGATGATCGAATTAATTTTACATACACTTTATTTCTCCATTCAATTTATCAACTAATTGAAATATTCACTGCCCATACTCGTCCAAAGAATGTATTATTCACATGACATCCTAAAACAGGATGTGATCGCATGTGCGAAGGACGTGTCCAAAATGCACAGCATTGGGGATACTTAAACAAAATATACTAGGCACCTCCTTTACGGGATGTACGGGAAAGTACGTAAGACGCATCACCAAATGTACTCAGGATTCCAATGTTTACTGGGTAATAGCCTCCAGTAATTTTTCCGGAAAACTTTTTGCTCGAGAATTTTGAATTCAAAATTTTTCCGGGGATGTCTTTGATTTTTCCTACAAAGTTCAAGTTTCTTGTATTAGCTTTTAACAAATTCGTTCCCTTCAAATACAGTATTATAGGTAGGAACAACAAGTTTCACAGCGTCATATTTAATTATTATCTCTATCACCATCACTTCGAGCATCATTGTTTGCTGGAACTTGATTTGAGTCCTCATCTGATTCAGACATCAATCTATTAGCATCTTCACCAGACTTATCATCTGTATCCAAGTCTCCATAATTTTTGGCATTTTATTGAACCAATCTTTGAAACAAAACTGGTCGAATCGAACTCATTGTACAACTTAACCCTCATTGTCCAGCTACATCCCAGTTGAGGTACCAGAAATTTTTTTTTCCAATTTTGACATATAAAGCGATACTTTTTAAAACTGATTGACATTATGAAACGTCTTACTTTTTGTAACTAGTGGCATAAAGTGAAATTTTATGCAGTTGGTGACGAAAAATGTATTTCAAAATTAGTGACAAAAAGAATTATTCTATTTATTAAACCAGTTATAATACAAGTTAGAAACATAAATTATAAATCAAATAATTATTATAAATATTGATAACACAATTATTGCAATTATTCAAATTAATTCCCGACGACATATTTTTTTCATTGCTCGAACTTGCTGTTATTTGGGAAGCGGCGCACATTGCATTAGATGTTTCACCAAATCTTTTTTGCACTATAAGTCCGCAACAGAGGTAGATTTCCAGCCCCCATGCCTCTTTAATTTTAAAATATCAGCTCCACTGTCTGCTAGGAAAGTGGCAGAGCTTCTTCTGATGCAGTGGCCATAGAACAGGATTTGAAAGACCAAAAAATTGTGCAATAACTTTTGGCAGACTGCTAAATGTGTTAATTCCCACAGGATTTCTGGTACATTTTCCATTCAACCTTAGCCATTAAGTATTCTTTGTCATCAGCTTCCACTAAAAATTTGGCAAAATCTTCTTTGATAAAAACATTCGACTTTTTGGCACTGTACCCGTCCGCTTGCCTTTTAATATATGCTACCAAATTTGTGAATTTTTTAATATCAATATTCCTTTTCAGATTTAGTTCAGACCTTAACATTGAGTAAAGTGTCCATAATGTAGAAACTTTTAGATCTTTCTTACCCTCAAAATATGCGAGTAAAACTTTCTCATCAACATGTTCAATTTTCTTCTCATCACACCACGTAACAAATTTTTCGTATGTCAAATCATAAACTGCCTTCGACTTTTTGGGAATTACTGATAATAGAGCATCACCTGCTGCCTCTTCGATATCGCTTGGTAGCTCTTCAGAACTTGAATCACTCATTTTTTAAAAATAAAACTAAAAATATATCAATCTCGCTAAAAACCTTCCGTCTAAACTTTTTTACAAAATGTCAAACTGACAACTAACATGAAGTAACAGCAACAAACTAAATTTTTTGCGCGATCTATATTTTTTGTTTATTTACAGCATCGGTTGTCAGGTCGGTAGGTTGTGTTTACTGGTTTCTAAGACTAGCACGTCGGTAAGTGATTTACTTACTTACCGTTCAGACGTCGGTAAGTGAACTACTTACCGACGTCTTAACTCTACATACGTTCCAGTGGTCCTGAATAATATATTACTTCATTCATTACACAAAAGGAACAAAAAAAATAAGAAGATTGATATTTTTTCAATAAACAGAATAGAACAGAACAATATAAAACGTAATAAATAGCATGAAAACAGTTTCACCAAAATGCAAATTATATTTTAAACTGATCGAGAAGTATAAATGTCACTTTTGACATTTCGTTCATTTCGAAGAAATTTGAATTATTTTATTCGAAATTCGAATATTTCAATACGATCGCGCAAAAAATGGTACAAGCATTTCGAACGTTAAGGGTAATACCGGTCTCCAGCAAAATTGGAAAACATTGCTGTCGACCGGTAAACAACTCTTACCGTTCTTGATACTTAATATACTATATGTGTTCCAAATTTTTATCAATTATTATATTAAATTTAATTTCCTTATTACTTTCTTCAAAATTAGAAAAAATCTTGTATGCAATACGTTACGAAATGAAAATACACAAAATTAGGCATTTCGTAACTGATGGCATAAATAGCTATTGACAACCAAAATATCCTGTCATTGAAGATGAAATGAAATTTCGCATCGTTCTCGACAACATTAAAATAATATTTGTATTTATATAATTTATGGTGAAATTTGCCCCGTAATCGTGATATATTTCACCTTTAACTGAATTTATAATTTCCATCTCTCGTTAAGTGCTGCTCCAAAATGGAGAAGCAGCGTTAAGTTTATTGTTGTAGGTATTTGGATGTACTATAATGGAATTAGCTCAAGCATGGAATTTGTCTCTGTCAGAAACGTTTAGAGAACAGCGGCAGGAAAACTGGATAATTGCAGGAGTTTTTTTTCTTGTACTGAATTTTTTTTCCTGGAAGTCTTGAGAAATATACGAAATTTTAATTCTACATTGTTAAAACCGTTATTTTTATAATTATTGTTCAGCTCTCAATTAGGGTCGGTTTTTTTTTCATTGAAGCCTGAGCATAAAAAGTTTTCATAAACTAAAAATTATACTCGTTCAAGCGTATAGAATAATGACAGTTCTCCAAGATCATAAAGATATGCAATATGCATGTCTGAAAAATTTTGGTGTAAAAAGCATAAATTAGTGCAACAAAATATTGTTTATTACCGATCCGTCCCGGCTGTATTCAGTCGTACTCAGTGACTTATAAAAAAATTTTTGGATATATTGGGTTACATTATAGTAATTCTCGTAGGCATCTTCAATTTTTCTACATAAAATATGAACAAAAGTACCTACATAAATTCGGAGATTCTGTTTCAGCAAATTACAATTCCTGATAACAACGTGTTTATCTGTTATAAGTCGAATTTTTTTCACGTGTTTGTTTGGCCTTTTGCACAATACATTTGAAATTTCAAACATCGAAAACACCAACTGTAGGTTGTGTATTACTTGGATTTCATCAAAAATTGAAAGTGCAGGTACGAGTGTGGTTTCCCCCGATATCAATCACAGTCAAACAATGCCTCTGCATACTCTCAATAAAATCATTGAAGTGGATCCATTTGTCCCCAAAGTTGGGGTGAAAGCTGTCTTAGGTCTTGAAAGGTCTAAGGAGGTGGCTCATAGGAATTTAAGGCTTTTTTGTAGCTTTTTCCAAGCCTTTCGGTGGGATTGAGGTCTGGTGATCGAGAGGGCAGTGCCAAGACGAGATACCATGGAAGTCAAAAGCGTTTTCAACTACATTTGCATTATGGTGTTGAGCATTATGTTTTGTTCGGGAATATGAGGTGGATGCCGAAATAATCAGTTCATCTACAAAAACACTTGATTTGATATAAGTGCACAACACTAAACCAATAACTAAACTTAACGAAGCTTCTTAACTACGGGTTGTGGTTGCAAACTGCTGTATGTGTGTTTGTATTGTACCAAAGAAGCTGTATGTATTATTTGGTTTGTATAAACCTAAGTATCAGAAACATTCAATATGCTGCAGTATGATCCGACAAGTACTCAGAGGGGTTCTTTGAGGGTTCACACAGTCAGAAAACAATCTTGTATTCACGGGGTAGTAACCTTTGGCTTCATAGGTAACACATGTGTAAAACGGGCCGAAGAACTACTGAATATCAGTATGAATAAGCTAAGAATTATCACAGGTTATTTAACGGGTCATACCTCGTTAAAAGATCACCTGCATAAAATAGGGTTATATAACGGGGACCTCAGCTGCAGACTTTGTGGCATGGAGACCGAGACCGTAACCCATATCTTATCTGACTGTGAGGCACTGGACTCGAGGAGACAAACAATCTTCGGAGAAGCCAATGTGCCACCCGAAGTATATGGCACACATCCTATATCGTCCACTCGAGGTACGGGGATAACTGGATGGGTGGAATAAATGTGGGAGTAGAGTACAATAAGCCAACAGGCTGCAGTGCTCCCGGCATCAGAACGGCTCCCAAACACACACAAAAAATAAATAAATAAAAAAGAACCTTGGCTGTCCACTGCTTAGTCATTATTTCACGTTTCCAGTTTCGATATCGAAGAAGACACAACATTACACATTACAATATAAAAGAAAACAACTTGCCTGGAACTTGATAAATCAATAATTGGGAAACTAAAAACTATTCAGATTAACATGTAAACATCAAAACAGTGGTAAATGGAACAGTCAGTAAGTTTTAGCGTAAATTCAATGTTTGTCAACTTCCTCATTTTTTGTGGACCAGTTTTTGAGGTCAACCATCACAATATTAAAAATTTCCCTTCTCATTATATTGGTTCTGAAATTAAATTAGCTTGGATAAGAGAACAAATCGACGATTAGGAATAGGAGTTTTAGTAAATGGAGACGTGGAACTCCTCTATCACAATTTATTTTTCCAACCCAAAGAATAATTTAACCTTTTGTTACTCAAAACTTGTATTTTGTATTCACATTCGGAAAGTGACTTCAATGCTCCAAATACTCCACCAGATAAGAAATCGAGCGGAGCAAACCACTGCGGATTTCTCACCCGAAAAATCAAAAGAAGGTATACAAGTACATTCGTTATCGGAAACTGTGATGCTTGCTCATTCTGCAGAATTGTAGGAAACTTTGGAGGCATCGACTCTATGGTCTTTATATTCGATGTTGAAAACATGATTGTCAATAAATAATTATAACAGTAAATATCCCTAGTTACGTTCGCTTTTGTGACGAAAATCCAGCGGCTTCAAAGTAAAAAGTCGGGAAGTTTTCCTACTCATGAAATGAATACGTTTTCATAAATGCAGGTGATTCTAAATACTTGCGGACTAAGGCTAGATATTCATGTATTGTTTTAACAAATTTCCAATGGTACAAATAATTGAAGGTCGCATTAATATAGGAAATTTCTGGCGCTTGTCGCTGCCACGAGTTAAAAGATTGAACAGTCGATGATATCAAAGATTGTAAAAATATAGTTTTAACTGCAATATCTAACACAAACACAAAGGTATTACGTCAGTTTCTGGAAAATACATGAACCTTAACCCTCACCTGACTATGGATCAAATTAATCAAATATTCTCTATTAACTATCACAAAGGAAAGTGTTCTAGACAATTTGTCGGAAACAACAAAACCAATAGATCTCCTACGAGAATAGCTTGGTATTTAGATCTGTCTTCCCCGCTACGCTACTAGTGGATGTAAGAGGTGACCTTCTTCAACTGAAACGCCACGGAGGGTGGAAGTCTAGTAACGTTGAGGAAGGATATGTAGAAGAATCAAGTAGCATTGAGAGCAAACACAGTCCAAGATTTTACAGTATGTACAAAATGCAACAACAACTACGTCGAGGTACAAAAACATTGCATACGGGCTTTTATCTAGTATGCCAGTCATTATATTTGGGCTGCTCTTAGTTCACCACTTTAGAATTGGAAAAGTTATAGAGGTAAGGTATTGCGTTCGTCAGACATTTCAGCAGTACTCAAACGTTATTTTTACTTGGCTTGTTGCAGGAAATGCCGAAAATTGTGTCGTTTTAAACTACAACCTTTCTTAGTGATTATGACCTTTCTCATTCAGAGTTTAGACAGAGGAATTTTTTTGGAGTGCATAGATTGCGCGCACCATTAACCAACTATCTGTAGATGATCTGTAGATGAAAATAATTTCACATTATACACACTATACAGTTCAAGGTTCTCCAGTTTTGTCCGTGAGGATCTCTTTCAATTATACATTAGTCGTAACTCTCTCGGAGAAAATATAATAATAATAGTACTTTTTTTCATCAGATAGATTAAGAGCTTCTATCAATGAAGAGTTTCTCACTTTTCAGTAGTCAAGGCCTTCGAAAAAAATGGACAGATTTCGAGTTTTCTCCAAATACAATGAAGTTTCAATGAATAATGTATAGTTAAAAAAGTGTCCTTTGGACAAAAATGGAGCATTGTGGACTATACAGTGTAAAAATATATTAGTAAAATGGCGTGCTTTGATAAAAAAATTCCTTAGACTAAACTAAGGGACAAAAGTAAAACTTCCGCCTTTCACATTTTTCATCATCCGAAAAAGATCATGTCCACAGCCTACCTCATTTTTGAGATAATATAATATGGCGCTGAATGTACGAAAGTACATGAATTAGTTTTTTCCGATAAAATAGGTCATGATCACTGAAAAGGGTTGTTCCCATCTATGTGGAATGAAGTATCTAATTGGGTCCCATCTGGCTATATGCTCATAGAAGAACGACACAGTTTTGAGTGTTTTCTGCTACAAGCTAGGTAAAAATAACGTATTGCTGAAATTTCCGACTATCACACCAAAGCATAACGGTCTAAGAGTACCAAATCATCAATATTTTGTCCGCATGTTCTTTTTGAACTCCTGAACGCAATTGTGTACAGTACGTAGGTACTGATTTATAATTATTTCATTTTTCTCTCTGATGTAATTTCAAGAGTTATTTACGGGCTGTTGATGATCAAACATCTATAGGTACTAGTCTTGCCACGACCCTAGACTACAGACACTATATTACTCCATCGTATCCCATTTCGACTTGGCAATAATCTATACCGGCATATATATTTATTCAGTAAAGTATCGAGTGATGAGCTGAATACATACCGTGAACAATGTGGTAATATATAATAAAAGTTGGAAAAAACAAAAAGTGAGTCTTATTCAATAGTCGAACGATATGTTTGAATGTGAATTTTTTTTCCCCCGAAATGAAATAAATCAACGTCTTTTTTTCTTCTTACATTTGTCATCCCTATCTCAAATTCCCAACTATTTTTTGCTCGAATGCTGTCCTATTGCTAGCTACTTATCCTCTTGAGACCGATTAGAAAAAAGTTTTTTCCCTGAAGCTTTGTTCATTATACATTCAACAAAAAATGTCATCCAATCATTTAAAAGAACAGTAAAACAGAGTTTTTAATAAGCTAATGCTATTTATAAAATAATATCAGAGGAGTATTATTCATATTTTTCAATATCCCAGTAAACACCATTCATAGACCTTGTCTTCATGATCATTTATATATAAACGCATTCGTATGAGTAATAATTTCGAAAAAAAAAACCGTTGCTGCTAATTATCTGCGAACTGTCATGTTCACATACATTCACGGCATTCGAATAAACTGATATTCCCGAAGCGTCTATTAATCTTTGTGTCACGCCACTAACTAAAAATAATCGTCGAATTTCCAAAATAGATTCTTAAATGAGTGACAGATTATGTAAAGAGAGTTCAGTTATTATCCATATGTTGTGTATACACACATGGGTTTATTTTTAAAAATACTTGCACAAAAATATTTTAAAATGAATTTGTAGTCATTAATTTTATTTGAAATTATTTTACGTGGATAAATTTAACGTTTAAACAGGTTTTCTAAATAAACTTATCACAACAATCCCGAGCAAAACCACTGAAAGCATCCTCGGTATTTATATAAAATACAATTTAAACAACTAGCACAGATTTTAATTTTGAGATAAGTTGCGCAAAAAGAGTATATTGATAAATATAGACTAAGGTCAGGCTAAGTTTGCGTAAAAAAAGTCACTTAGAAAATTACCCGCAGCTTGTGGAATGAAATAAGAACCAGTTCTATTTTGGTGCAACTCAATTGCATTGATTAGTTGCATGGTAGGAACACCTGAACTGCATACAATTTTTCCGCCGCGATCGAGTTGCAGAAACGGAATTGCATCGTCAGAACCGTGCCATAGATTATTTTTGTTTCTTTCACAATTTTTTTGCGATCAAACTTTTTGTTCATCTACATCATTGGTTGTCAGGACGGTAGGTTGTGTTTAATGGTGTCTTAGTCTAGCACGTCGGTAAGTGATTTACTTACCGTTCAGACTTAACCCTACATACACTTAAGTGGTCCATAATATATCAATCCATTCATCACACAAAAGGAACAAAAAAAATAAGATTTATATTTTTTCAATGAGATGGACCAAACAGAACAATGTAAAAAGTAATAAATAGCATAAAAACAATTCCACCAAAATGCAATAGTTATTTATGTATTACGAGCGAAAAGTGATACATTATTGCTTGAGAGTATGGTAATCACTCGAAAGCAATAATGTAACATTTTTGCTCGTAATATATACAACATTTTTTCTGCAACCACTTAATTGTAACTATTAAAAACAAATATAAAGTAGAATTCATAGAAACTTCAAAATCTGTCAGTTTAAATATGTCAATTCAAATATGTTTCAAACTTTTATATCTGTCACTTTCAATACAATCACAGAATACACCATCCCAAGGAGAAACGAAGCTTGTGCTATTTAACAATTCATTTTCTGAGTGCGCATGTCTGACAGTCGCCATTTTAAGCCCGTTATCTGGAAAATATTGCTTTCGCTTCTTTTTTATAACTTCGTTGTCACAGATATCAGTATATTTTCTCTGGGTGTAAAATTTAATTCAGAATCTGGTGAAGTGTAACTTTTAAATATGTAAATATAAATAATAGAAATTTTATATGCAAGCACCATACTTATTGTAATTTTTTATCATCATTTACTGAAATTCTTTCTATTGTAAACTGACATTATGAATATATAATCTATTATTATTGTATTGGTTTCTAGACTCACCCCATCCTACATATAGTGCTACATAAAAGCATACTCACACATATAATTTCGAAAACAATATAGAAAATAAGAATCATTTGGTTAAACGATAGCTCATTATTTTTAATAATGGATGGTACCTACTCCAAAAACAGAAGCTAAAACTTATATTTATATATTTTTCACAATATTTGTTAAGATGTTGAATTAACTTAAGCAATTCATAAATTGAGTTGAACAATTAAAACTTTGTCAAAACAAGTCATAAAAATTAACAATTATTATTTGAGATTCTTTGGTTTCACTTTTTTGCGTTTTAATTTACATTTTTTCAACAATTTTTCAGTGTAACTTGATCCGTTATCTGTCAACGTCAGTTTGAAGGTCACGAAGTTTTGCCCCCAAACCATCAAAGAATTTACGCCGGCTTTCGTTTCTTGTTTGGCTGGTGTATTCTGTGGTGTAACTTGATCCTTTATCTGTCAACGTCAGTTTGAAGGTCACGAAATTTGGCCCCCAAAACATCAAAGGATTCACACCGGCTTTCGTTTCTTGTTTGGCTGGAGTATTCTGTGATACAATTGTGTTTGTAGTATCGCTTATTATGGGCAACGAGCGTTTTGCCATTTTTTACTCTCGGCGAGCGTAAAGTAACTCTATATTTTAAACTGAGAAATATAAATATCTTTTTTGACATTTCGTTCATTTCGAAGAAATTCAAATTATTTTATCCGAAATTTATTTCAATACGATCGCGCAAAAAATGGTAAAAACATCTCTAACGTTAAGGGTAAACAACTCTTACCGTTCTCAATACCTAATATACCATAACATCATAATTCAGTGAAAGCCTATGTGAAATTTGATGATGATAGTTCAATGAATCTTTGAAAAACGTCTTTGGCAGTTATTTGGATTATTGAATCATTATTCGTTTCAACGATTAACTGAGAACTGAATTAACAATATGGGGTGTGTTGTGCTGGAGGCTCCACGCGGATCAAGAAACCAAATCTTTCGCAGAACCAGCGCTGCTCAAGACCAGAAGACTACCGGAGTTTAATACGAAAATAATTCCAATTCACAGAGAAGACTTACATAGACAAGACAGAATCACAGACTTAGTAGTCATCTTTATAGGAACAAGTGAGATGCTGATTGTTGTTTTGCTTTATACTTCATCTGGAGTGGTCAGCTCTCTGGAAAAACGAGAAATTGATGGATCTGAGGAATAGCCTAGGATTCATATCTGTGAAATTTGGAAGAACAAAAATTTTAGATTATAATAACAAGTTGATTCACTATTATGACCTTTAACCAAACTTCACTATTTATTCAGAATTTTATAAAAGCCAAATTGGAAGATAAAGGAGAGTATGAAAAAACATAAGTTGCTTTGAAAAATTGGAATTTCTTGGTCAGAACGAACAGATAAACTGACTGATAAATACTCCCTCATATTAATAGAATTAAACGTAGACATAAACGGATTATAGTTTCAACTTTCAAACCTATATCTGGGAATTTAGACGCTTATGACGGCAAACGTTATGATTAACTAATCACAAAACTTCAGAGTGATTCGAAAAATTTAGCTCCGGTATCAAAAACCTGAATCAACTATCAATTCGTGGATGATATAATACATTATTGGATAATACTAGAACCAACAATAATTAAAAAATTTTAAATTCAACAGTCGGGCACTTCATGATAGTTCAATATTTATTGAAAAGACTACCAATCAAATTATAGTTCTCCACAAAAAATTTAATCTTTAATGCATATCCACGATTGGGAAAATGCATCCCAGCTTAATGAAAACTGACGATTTCTTTGGAAAACTTCAAATTATAGAGAATAATATCGGTCCTCATAAACTTCCGTTAGGAATAAATATAAATAACGTTCTAAGATACTTGCTAAGATAGGAAGCTACTTAAAAAACAACAGAATCCCATATGTTTTTCACGTCTTGCACACTGGATTGCAAGCCAGAGGACTGGAAACAGCTGCAATTGATAACAAAGTGGTTTCAAAATGCATTTGGTATCGACAGCAAACCTGAGGAAGAACAAGTAAATTCCTCAATTCACCTCATGGGGTCTCAAGCTAAGGTGATACATCAATTCTCTAAATCAGAAAAAGCTGATTTTATAAATTTTACTGATGTTCATATTGAATTTAAAAAGATACTTATTCCATACATGTTTACAGCTTGAGGAGAAAAGTGTGAAATATTCCAGCTCTACATTGAAGGAGCCAAGATTACGATTTTCCTGCTGTATTTCCAAGGGAAGCGATAAGAGATCACGTTGTTATTTACGTCGAAGATGATTATCTGAAAAGCTGAAGCTGAATCGTGGACTCACACTAGAAGCGGTGTGACCTCAGCTAGACATTCTAAATCTGTGAAGAAATAACAATAATATTCTCGATCCAATTAAGATAGAATGGGAGCTTCAAAACATAGATACACAAATTAAACTGAAATTTATATCACACAAAAGGTTGTCAGTTGCAGTTGGTGCAAAATAATTGAGCTACATCCAAAAAAGAGTGCTCAGCTCAAATCACCCTCTGAGTAAAATGCAAAATCAAGGTGTGTCTAAAAAGTATATCAGACAGAACTGCCATAGGCCTAATGCGGTGCAATCGGACACTGAATCATTTGTTGGTGAAGTTAATACTAAAGCAAATAGTTAAAAGTGGCAAATTGAAGCTCTATTCAGGGCCATAATATAGCTGTTGGGGTAGACACTGGAGCTGATGGAAGTGCTCTTCCAAAAAATATTGACATGTTACACTATATAAAACATAACCTCAAGCCTGCACAAATGATATTTTTTGGACATTTGCAAGTGTTATGTGTATTTAATACAATTGTTGAAATTGGAACAAAGTCAGTACCTATCAGAAACATTTATTGCTGTAAGTGGTGCAGAACAAACCCTCTTGAGTTTACCTGCTTCAGAGAAGCCAAGCTTGGTACTGGGGCTGATTTAAAACCAATAGCGCTTTAGATACGATCTATGATAAATTTAAAAGGTACCATAAGCTGTTTAATTAACGGAACGGAAGCAACTAGTGGAGGATGGGATTTCATTACCACTGAGAAAATTTTTGGAAGCTGAACTAGACAAAAAGTTTTCACAAGGAATAATAGAACCTATACATAAAACAACAAGCTGGTGCGCAGGTATTGTGATAATTACACGTGAACAAAGAAACATCCGTTTGTGTAGATCTATCCTTTTTCTAATGTTGATCTGACTCTGGGACAACTAGAAGGTGCTACTGTTATGTCTAGGCTAGATGATTTTGGCAAATACCATTATCTGGAAGCTGTACGTGTTTCACCACATTTATCACACCGTTTGGACGTTATGAGTTCAATAGACTTCCATTTGGCTGAATATAGGCACCTTAAGTCATCCAAAGACAAATAAGCCGATGGCTAGAAGGCTTGAATGGAGTATTGTGCCATTTTAATAACAATATTATACATGGTGGGGAGATTCAACAAGATGATTACAGTCTTAAGTACTGACTAGAATCTCGGGAAGTAGTCTGAAGACTCAATGAAGGAATATGTTTGGCAAGCTGCACTTGAAGTCATGGGCCACATTCTCTCTGCTCATGGTATTCATCCTGATCAAAGCTATAAATAATCCTCCACATCCTCCAACCAGTGGCGGCTCCTCGAAGGAGGCTAAGGAGGCTCAGCCTCCTCAACAACTTATCCAGCAAATAGCATCAGAAATATTTTGTTGATTTTTCTTCATTTTATTTCCCAGTCCAATTGCTAATACCGTAAAAAATAGCAGAAATGGCAACACTCTCGGTAGGCTAGGTTCTAACGGTTGCGATAATATACGAACCAATACGAACTACGGAATAAAGAATACGAGCGTGGGTTCGTGCAAGCTTGTTTTGTTTTAGATGATTAGCGGAAATAGTTAAGTTTTGGTTTTTCCTAATACTTTTAAATTAATATTTAAACAAAATAGATGTTACAGCCAGTTTTTCAATATATTATTTAAGTTCCAATTACCTAACTATTAATTAAAAATAATAGATACTTAACAACAAGGTACTGTTTTTCAAACAACTTTTAATTATCAGTTAAGTAATTTGATATTTAGGATATTTTCTGAAGGTTGGCAATAGATACTGTAAAGTTTTCGCCAGAGATGCAGTAATATTTTACTTTCTCTATGGTAATATCGTCGCTCAAAAAAAAGAAGAACAGGAGTTAACCTAAAATTTATTCACCAACAATTACACTGTTTCCAAAATGTCCATTTTCAAATAAATTATGCACATTAGAATTTCGAAATATATACGAATCGTGTGCTGAACCAGGCCATCTGACTACCAGATGAATTAATATGGATATGGGTACAATCTATTGCCCCAATACACCAAGGAAATCGAGCTATTCTATAAAACATTTCTCTGCTTTCTCTTATATCATCAGGTGTTTGAGGCATATTAATGTATCTGGGGCGAAGAGTACAAATAGCTCGTGCAACTTTTTTAATTGTCTGGCAGATTTATTTACTCCACAAAAATCTCCAGATATTTTCAAAAACGACCCATTGGCTGCAAAACTCAGAAATAAGAGTAATTGTTGAGTAGAAGAGAGTCAATCGTTTCTAAAAAAAGATGAAATGAAATAATTTTAATTTAATCCCTGACTCTCATCAAATTTTTAAATTTACCTAGCAGTTGGATGTGAAAGAATATCTTTTAATGACTCGGATAAATGTTCTACCGTATCTTTACTTAATCTAAATCTGTCCAATAAGTCTTTATTATCGTATTCCTCAAAAAAATGTGGTCTAGGACGTATAGTTTTTGGACGTCTAGGCTCTTCGTCACCAGAGTACACATTCATGTTTGACGACGATTTTAAAGTACCAAAAACACAATATAAACGAAATAGAACACTTTTTTGTCACAATTCACGAATAAAACAACCAGAAATTCGAAATTCAAATGAAAACAAATTACATTTCCCTTATGATGTAAGACACGTGACAGCTAAAAATCGTTTTGATTGGCTTCTATGAGCGGCGAACGGTGCCACGAACGGCCGACGGAAAAAGTAAGTAGGTATTAATTTCTTAAAATACACCACATCTTTACGTTAGCTAACAAGAAGTTTAATTGATACTTTTAATCTAATAAAACATTGGAAAACCGTTCCTTTGCATTAATCATCAATTAAATTTTAATAAAGACTTAATATTCAATTGAAAAACTGGCCGTTATTTTTAAAATTTCACAACATAAATTCACTGATATAATTTATTCAAAAGAGCGTTTGAAGCATCTCATTGATAAAATTTCAAGTGCGTGATACAGAATTACATTTTAATATTTTATTTGAAAATTTTACTACTGATGACGCTCCTCCCGTGAAAAGGAGGAAAACGTATAATTTGGTAGACAAGAAACTACATTATAAACAACTTTTTTATGAAATTTTAGATACTATTGGAGGACGAATTGAGATTCGATTTTCCGATTCACATGAATTGAGGTTTTTCAAAAGAGTTTTCCAATACCCTTTTAGATAACTCACTTCCAAAATATATATTTTTTTTTCATAAAATAGCACTGCACAATGAATTATGGGAACAAAAAAAAATTTTGGAAAGATAAACTTTACCTCCACGTTGGTTTTTGCTGGGCAACAATTAATTGTGTCACTGAAGAGCTGGTACGGTCGCTGCGCAAAGGTTGAATTAACTGGTTGAGTAAAGTATATTTTTATTTCCAGCCTCCTCTCTTGAAAAGTTCACGAGCCGCCACTGCCTCCAACTACTGTTGTGTATGATGAACTTTGAAGCTAAGTTCATTCCCAACCTTAGTAAAGTGGCTCATCCACTGCACCAGTTACCACGTTCAGATGTTCACTGGTGATCAAGAGTCTGTGTTTGAACAAGTGAAGGAAACCTTAGTTAGCGCTTTCGCTCCAACAAAAGCTGTCAAACTGGTTGGCCATGACGGCACAACATATCACAAGAGTGTACACCATAACAGGCATTCAATTAAATTGCATTCTGGTGAATAAGAGTAGAATTACTATTGCTAGCCTCTTGAGAGTAGATGCTCTCAATTACATACGTGGATGACACCCAAGGATCACCTGATGCCAAGCACTAGCAAATCAATCAGGTTGGTGACCTGACTTATGCAGTTAATTGAAGCAGATAAAAAAATGTGGAGAATGCCTCGGAGGACTATGGCAACGGGTTAACACTGACTTGTTAAAGCTGAATGGAAGGACAATAATATGTTATAGTAACTATCTATAATATTAAAATTGTGGAGCTGGAACAACTCAACCTGCAAATCAGTTAATACTGATTCCAAATCCACATTCGCCGCTAGACATGGAGTTCCAGAAACAGTCTGATCTGATACTGGAACTCACTACATTTGTTATATGGAACAAGAACCGAATTTCACGGAAGAATTAAAAATTACGAAACATTCGAAAGCACAATACGAAGTCGTCAATAAACGGAAAAATTCAGGGAGCTCTCCACTAGTAAACTGTCTTTTCAAATGACAATTGTGAAGATCAGCAGATATAGTTTCCTTGGTTTCCTATATCGTTGCACCATGATTGCACCTAAATGGGAGGAAGATATCCAGGATATCCGTATGAGGCTGATTATTCCTGACCTGAAATATTTGTTATACGATTTTTTTAATTCATATATATTGGGTCAATCACTATTTGGTCTAGCTAAAATATTAATCATCATGTAAGCATAACATCAAATTCAACTTCTGTGATGTTGACGATAATATTTCATCATATTGAAATAACTATTCATAAGTATCTAAGGATTTTGATAAGTTTCTGATTGAACAATGATATTGATTAAAAATAGTTAGTTTTATTTATGAGACTTATATGTGTATACACCACAAAATTAGGGTCCAAACCCTAAATTCAATTGTCCAGTTGCTGTTTAATTACTCAATGCTGATCGGTTTTCCCCCAGAAATTTCAACCCGTTGTGTTTTCATTCACTGAATAAAATGGCTTGAAAGGAAAATTTGTTAAAATATACGCTAAATACTTATCAACTTGGAGCACATTTTCGAATCCCAGGGCTGAGTATTTCATAATTCTCTAAATTTCTGTGGTAATATTTGGGAAGTAACAGAAGGATGCGACACTTGAATAAATTTTCAAAAAGAGGAGGCTCAGTGCATGGATATAAAAATCGATCAATATCAGCAAAGGTTTGTGAGAAAAATAAACCTTTGTGTTTAATATCTTCCAGGACGTGGATGACTCGTCAATCACCTTAAACCGGGTCTCACATTATATTTCCAGTATTTCAGGAGCTTATAACTCTTAAGCAAATGAATTCAAATACATGCTCTGTTGTTTGAACTACTTTATATTCATATACATACAAGTTTTGTTTGGACTGAACGTATCCATCCTACTCCCATTTAATCGAAAATTCGAATGGCGTATTTTTGAAACTTGTTTGTTGGCCTCAAAAAATGCAATAGCCTGAATATTTTCTATGCGTCTAAGTTACCCAACCTAACCATTCAATAGACATTCAATAACCCTGAGAAGAGAAGTATGTAGGCTTTTGAAAAAACAAAAATCAATCAAGACTGGGCCGAACATAAGACAACGCCTACGCAGTGCAACAAAGTTATTGGAAACGCAGGAAGTTCTGTGAAGCAAGCCAAAGAGGCCAAATGCCTCGGACTGACTGGCTACAAACATAAAAAGTCCGAATAGAATAAGATGAGCTCCAAACAAATCTCAACCATTTGAATTCACGAAAAGGATGAAATATACCCCATCCTACTCTAAGTCCATCACATCTTCACCGCTTTTGATTCACTATAACCTTCCACATGGTTTCCCAGTTGCGGATCAAGCCAAATATTTTGGGTTAACCTGAGCTTCAATGATTGTCTATCTGTTGTTTTGGTGCTTGGTTAAAGTTTTTAAAAAATCATATGCAAGTCATTCAAATGTCATTTTCATGGTGAACATTCAAATGATATGTCTAAATGCGGAGCAAGAGAATCAGAGATCGAAGAATTTTGAGATCGGTGAGACTGATTTACTCATGTTCTGGTCGATCAATGCAAAAATGTGGTTTAAAACAAAGAATGGGGTCGCTAATTCAATACCTCGTCTCCTTGAGTGGACAACACAAATCCTACGTGTTTAATGCACCGATCTAGCGTTCATGCTGGTTCTCGTATTTTCTACATTTTGGACATCTGGTAAGGTCTTGTCATGTACCTCAAGTGTATTCTACAAGGGAACTATATTAAATAGTACTCCAATTACAGCTAAGTATATCCCATGGCCCCCATGATTCTAGCCATTTCTACCTTCTTTGATTCAATCATGACCATTTCTTGCTTGTTCTTCAACGACCACACCTAATAAGCATGCTATGCTTCACCTTGTTGTAAAGGAAATAATGCATGCTATGCTTTTCCATAGGATCGTTTGGCTACTACTAGAGTGATCTTTGTTTTATTCATTACTGCTTCCAAACGTCGCTTGGAATATTTCAGTTTGTGCACATAGTTTGAAGAGTCACTATCATGTTAATATCCCGATTGAGGCTTCAACACGTTTACTGAGCCAATATTTAAAACGGCATCTGGAAAAGCAAGTCAAATTAAGACTTATGTATAAAACATTCCTCAAAAACTGTTGGAATCTACATGAACCCATCTCAGGTTAATTAAAACGAACCTTTGTTCCTATCAAACTCAAATTACTGAGGGTACAACACAGACATCATTTAAGTTAACAGTAACAAAGACAGAAACAAGAAGACCGCATTCAAGTTTTTGGGACAATTAATTGGGTCGTTACCTTCTGACCTTTCTCTTTGTTAAATATAGTCATTATTCATTTCCTAAAATTATCATCGTAATAAATGAAAGAACTAAACGTTTTGTCGTTGAAAGATGGTGGTCTCTCAGTCGAATAGATGGTCGACACGCGAAAATCAGTTGTATGAACAAGCTATTTTTAACCAGCTAACTAAAGAATGAATTATGTAGTTTTTTTCTTGACAGGAAGGTAGTACATTATAAATAGGAAGTTATAATAAATTGAAATATTTGAACAAATTTATAGACCGTTTTATGTTAATAATTACTATTTGACTCTTTTAGTGCCACGTTTGATTTATTGATGGCATTACTCGAAAATTCAACACATATATCAGCTGTCACAAAAATATGGATGTGATTGATTCATATGTCAACAATATTTTTTTAATTCTATCGACGTGATAAAGGTGCACTAGTGTGTATAAAGTCAAACTCAGTAAATATAACGCAATAGTGTGTTCAACTAAAAATATATTCTTGTCTATGCACAAGAGATGGTTAATTAAATAACGCACAACTAGATTCAAACGTTGACGTGTCTCGGCATTTTTATAATTTTCCAAAGTAATGACATAAAGAATTTTATTCCATAAGTGGTTTCCACACTGTATGAAATGGTTTAGTAGATAAAATTAGAAGAAAATGAACATTCCAATACTGCTATAAATAATATTAAAAACAATATTTGGTTGGTTTGGTATTCCAGCCATATTGATATATGATGGTGGACCTCAATCTTCTTCTGTGCTTTTTAATGGTCTTACAAGAAAATGGGATTCTCAACACATTGTTCACAGTCCTACGGTATGGCGGGAAGAATAAAACAAACTACTTATTGAAAAATTTCTCAGAAAAGCTATTGAAGAGAACAATTATTTTGAGTTGGTATTGCTTATGTATAGAAATACACCCATGGAATGTGGATCTTCGTCGGCCCATCTCAAGCTGTTCAGAAATTTAAGGGTTAAACTGCCTATGACGCAAGAGGCACTTGAACCTCAAAATATCATTGAAACAAAAATAACAAAACCATAACCTCAAAAAGTGAATCGCAGAAATGTTGGGTTTCTCGATCGGAGCAGCATCTACTGCTCTTTCTCACGTTCAAATGTGAAGTGAAATTGTGTTGTATGGAATCAATGTCAACTTATGTTGTGCCTCACCTGAGCTAGGACTGATTAGAGGCATCAGAATTATAATTTATCGATTATATTGAATCCAAACATCCTAATACAATGAAATGGTAAATCTGTTTATTCTTAATCTTGTTTGCATACATTGATTATTGACTTAATCAATTGTCCTGAGTAACTAGCACTCATTAACTTCAATGTGAATGGCACTATAATAGGACAACCCTTTGTGAATTAAGTTCCATGTGAAAAGCGACTTAAAAATGTTAGGCTTACTGGTTCTACCGTTGAATGATCCTAAAGACCTGCCAAGGTTTGAAATATCACGAATAACGATAACATAGGCGTTGCTCAGGATGTTTTAAAAGCGGTGAGACGTTGACAATTATTTTCTCCTACAGGGTATTCAATCGTGGTACAGTTCCTGAGAATATGGTACAAGTTGTGGAAAGATAAAAATCGAAGTTTTTTTTTATTTTTTCATGAAATGATTTTATGAATTGGAGATGGACTCTTTCTAGTTGTCCAAGCAATTTTATCAACTTGTCATAATACTATGATTATTATTGGGGAGAGGCTGAATATTTTAGATGATAGCGCGACATTTTTGGATCCCTATTTCCATAAATTTGGAGTACAAACTATGAATTTCCAACTGCCCATATAAAGTTGGAAAAAAACAAGTCAAAACTCCGAAAAATACTGTAGATAATGAAGCTCTGTATATGCAAGGATAGGTATATATTTTTTTTATAATCGTTTTAAATGACTTTTATGTCGACCCGGTTATTCTGGAAAAATTGTATTTTCTGTAGACATTGTAGCACCGATATTAATTTCCTGTGCAAAATATTGAAAATTTGCTTTAGTTTTCCAGTTTTCAATTGGATTTCAAATCAAATTGGCAATACAGTGCTTCCATAAAGTAACTTATATATTAATTATTAACCATATAAACGTGAATACGAAGAAGTTCCAAAAAAGGTCCATGATCGGATGAACGATTATACATGGTGAATAAGATTCGAGTGATTCAATCTGGTGAAAAATTCCTTTTGACACTTAGCGGGTTCACCTGATTCGGCTATTGGTTCTTGAATATTGTCAGATATGTTTCTGTAGATTCAATATTTTGAATAGCGTCATTTGAAGTCCAACGAGGTGTGATAATGATCTTGTTATCCCTCCCAATGCTCCTTTTCATCCGATCAATCTATCTGGAATTATTCGGTCTAGAAACTGGCGCACAGCTATAGTGTAATGTGGATATAAGCCAACCAGAATATCCAGATACAATCGTCGTAATATTTTTATGTGGGTGATAATATTGTATTCGATACAATACCAGCTCATATGCTTTTTTTTGTGGTATTTGCGTATAATTTTCATCAGCCGATTAACATGCTCGTTAAAATGGAACGTTTTTTTGTTCGAAAGTGGAACGGGTTTTCATTCAAATTATCATTTCATCGATTTATCATATATTCACAGAATTCAGCTCCACGATCACTGCTCCTATTGGCCAATTTATGGATGCATCGAATTTTATAAGAATATTTTTCCAGTTCAGTGCAGGGGGCAGAAACCCCTGAAAATGAATTGTATACTGCACCAACTGTCCTTTGATTATTCTATCAACCGTTCTTCTGCACTTGTACCAAATATAGTGAGATGAATAAGTTATTTGAGATTTCATCCCCTCGTATAACTAAAAGATGACGTGTAATCTCTGTTTCATCCAGAGGGATTTGAAGAAATTCCAAATCAACAACCGAAAAGCACTTTGACCTACCTAGTTGGTCCAAAATGTTATCAATTTTAGGTAAGGGGAACATCAATTTCTTACAGGGGACAATGGAAGTCAGTAAGGCAATGCTTGCAGCCAACGAGATTAACTGCCCTGAAAAAAAAAAACAGCAGTCTGGTAGAATAAGCCCTAGGAAGGGAAGTGTGTATTCTTATTATTAATGCAAAAATCAATTATTACTGGGCTAAATATAAGGCCTCGCATACGCAATACAACAAAGTGATTAGAAATGCAAAACAAAGAGGAAAAAAAGGGGAAAAGACAATTGTGAAGTTCTGTGAGAAGGTTTAAGATACCCCCACAGGTTCTACAACCCACAAGGTGCTGTCAAAGGAAGATACTGTGAATAATGAGGGTTAGAGATAACAAGGCCAAATAGAATAATATGGGCCATAAACAAATGTTAACCATTTAAATACCCAGGCAGGATGTAATATACCCCATCTCACTCCAAAAGAGACAGGAAGTATCAATTTCACACCTATGTAGGATATTCAACGCTTGTATAGCTATGCAATACATACTCACGGAGTGGGGAACGGGTAGAATCATTCATAGACTAAAGAAGTATATCGGCCAGACAAAAGTCCTAGAGGACAAAGGGATAGCCATGACTGTTGTAGAAATTGCAGGTGCTTTTAATAATGCATCTACATTGTCAAGTACCAAAGCACTAGTGAGAAGTGGAGTTCCAATACTCCTGTGTCAGTGGATGAACACCAGTTTGGGAAAAAGGGTGATCGAATCGTTCATTTGTGATACCACCGTCACAGCTAGAGCAGTCAAGGGGCTGCTCGAAAGGAGGAGTAATATCACCACTTCTGTGGGTTATCCTAGTAGAAACCAAAGGACATGTATTGCTTAGGGTATGCCGATGTTCTTGCGATTTGTGCAAATGGCCAATTCGCAGGTACGGTCACGAAGAACAAAACATGATCAACCTCTCCAAGAGAAGGTGAAACTGACTTAAAATCACGCTAGTTGTTTTCACCGGGAGAAAAGTAGTGAGAGGAATGAAGTCACCAATTCTGAATAAAGTGGAAATTCAAATTGCACTGAAGGCAAAATGCTTGGGAGTTATATTTGACCACAACTTGACAAACAACACCTACAAAAAATAATACAAAAAGGGACGATAGCACTCAAAATGTGCAAAAAAATGTGCGGGAATAACTAGTGGCTGCAACCAAAGATGATCTTAAGCCTATATTATACCAGAGTCATCAGACAGTATATGGTTCAGTGGTATGATGGCCAAAGACTCGGCAGGCGGAGGCGATCCAAAAGATAAGTGGCATCCTGAAACAAGCTCGCATGGCTGCCACGGGAGCCATAAGGACAACCCCAACAGCTGCACTGAAAGTTTCGCTGAACCTGCCGCCACTTCATGTATACATACAAGGAGAAGCCCGGTCAATCATTTATAGCTTGACCAGAGAGCAAGCATCCTTTGGTAGGCTGAAAATCGACCTCATAATGCCACCAGACGGGATTTCCAAGTATAGCTTCGGGGAAAACTTCTTAACACTTATAACAGCTAGAGAGGCATGGAAGGAAGGACCTCAAATCAATGCAGGAATGGTTCAAGAGCTGAGGAGCATATATATATATATATATATATATATATATATATATATATAAAACTGCAAATGGGTGTGGAGAAGGTATCGGTATTTCAACCACTAC
>CAJUYG010000210.1:131389-142335 GCA_910591675.1 Galerucella calmariensis
TACATAACTTGTGCGAAAGTGATTTTTCACACTCGTGGGATTGTCTCACTCGGCTGCGCTCGTGAGACAATACTTCCCACTCGTGTGAAAAATGTCACTTTCCGCACACGTTACGTAATATACTATTTTCTACTACCGTGTGTAAAGTACGTACTTTAGACACATTTTCGAGTGCGTAAAACTTTATTTTACGCACTAGTGCGTAAAGAGTTTTACTTTACGCACTAGTGCGTAAAGAAAAAATTCCAATATGTATGTAGTTATAGATATCCAGTCTTATAAAAATATAGGTATAATATACGGATATTAAATCAAAGTTTTTTCATAAATTGGAGATAGAAACCTATAGAATTCGGTAAAATAACCTAATAATTATTTAACAATTATTGTTAAATAATTATTAAGTACTGGAAATAATACTGTAAATAGGTATAAGTTGGCGGTGAGTGACTGACATTTCTTTGTGAATTGAATCTGACATTTAAAATTTAAATTGAGATCTTCCGACTATACCTAGAGTAAGCAATTGTATTTTATATTCAGGAATTGAATTTTTTTAGAAAACTATGATGTTATTTTAGATTATTATAAAAAGACTCTAAAGAAAAATTTAACTTACTTTACGCACTAGTGCGTAAAGTATGTTTCTTTACGCACTAGTGCGTAAAGAAAATTACTATTAAACTTTTGTATTTCAATTAAATATTCGCTAGTAGAAAAAATATTGTATGCAATTCGTGTGTAAAGACCTTTTTTTCGACTCATGTGATTGTCGCATTCGCCTGCGGCTCATGCGACAATATTCACATTCGTCAAAAAAAAGGCTACTTTACACACTAGTTACATAAATAACTATTTTCTACTAGCGTGCGGAAAAGTCCACTTTTGCGCACTCATTTTAGTGCGGAAAAAGTCACTTTTCCTTTTCCACTAGTGCAGAAAAAAAATATGCCAAGTTTTTGGAGAGTATACTGACATTTGAAGTAGTTTACCAAATGACTGAGAAATTAATAAATTTATTATAATTCTGCTATACTTTTCAATAACTTATTTTTCAATCATTTTTTGATGGCTTTGGTATAATCCCCATCAAATGAATGTCAAATATTAATAATTAATTTGTTGATATGTATTTATCAAGAAATGTTTCTTCATGTTAACTTTTGGGTTTTTTCCGCATGCTAGTAGAAAAAATAGTGTACCTAACACATGCGTAAAGTGACTTTTCCGCACTCGATTGCTGGCTGAACTCGTGTCGTCCTAGGACTCCAAATTACTCCACAATTTGCAAGTATGTGTATGGGAGCTTTTTCTTCTATGCTACAGAATCAACATTTTCCGCCCACCAAAATTCCAAGCTTTTTCAGGTGTCCATTCAGGCGATAATGTCCCATAAGGATCCCTATGGAACCTCTTTGTGCAGTTTCACTTTGACTTGTGCATACATTTTGATCTCAACGGTAGTCACCCAGCAGAATCTCTGATTGTCTAGGCCCTACAAGATATTTTCTAATGGTCTGATCATCTTTTTTTCAGCTTTGTTATTTATTCCAATATTACATTGTAGATGCGGCATTTGCCACGCACCATTGATTATTTTTTTGTTGTGAAATAATATGGATGGTTTTTATCTAGTATTTATTCACAACATTTTGAAACCTAAATTTTTGATAGAATAAAGATTATATTTCAGTATATAAAAATGTTTTCCAATGATTTGTAATTTGTTTAATCAAATATCCCTTTGAACTTTCCAATTGATGTATTTAAGCTTAATTAACACATTTTCTATCTAAACACATCTAGTCGTTTATGTTACGAATTATATTTAGATGATTTCCATTAGATGAAAGGTATGTGTTACGTGAATATGTTTTATGTTTTGAATTTTTCAACAAATAAAATTTTGGAAGAACTGGTTATGGAAATAAAAGAATCGAATATACATTGAAAAAATATCTTCTGGATAATTGACGTAAAGCAGTATCCAAAGTAGGACATGCTGGAAACTTTTAGTGAAAAAATCATCAAATTCCAACTTTCGGATCTAAGTCTTATGAATTCTCATTTGAATCAAATCTTGATTTAATTCCTATAATGCAGTAGCTGAAAAGAATACGAGTGAATGAGTGAATTATCATTAAACGCCTGAGGCCAGAAGATTTCATCACCTCCTGTGTGAAAATACAGGACACAAGAGCATCGATTTGACGTTTTCTGGTCATTTTCGCATTTCTCCTAAAATTTCCAGGACTTAATTAGACCATCATAGGCGTGAAAATGTTCAAAGTTAACAAAAATGACGAAACTTTCAATAACCAAAAAATATTCTCATGTACTGATTGGCCTCTATTAGTTACCTACTCGTATATAGTTCATCCTAAGATGTTGTGTACAACAGGAACAGTCTAAGGGAATTTTACGTTGAAGAATAAGTGCACAATAATTACGATGAATCATATATATATATATATATATATATATATATGAATTTATTACTCGCACCACTTATTTCAACAAAGTTCAAAGAAAATTATAGAAAAAGGAGCTTATTCAGTAGCTGTCAAGAACTTGTTTTGTAAGTTCAACAATATGGCAGAAATGTCCAAAAAGAAGGTGTTGTGTTACTATTGAGCAGTATAACAATGGTGGGAATTCAAACAACAAAAACCTGTACAAGAAATTGTTGAGAGGGCATGAAAAACCGTTAAATTTTTGAAATAACGATCTGGATATTTATCATTACACAATTCACAAACTTCTCCCAGGGTTCCTGACTGGTCACTACAAACACCCACACATCAGTATTGAAATTTCAATTCTTCCTTTGCTGCTTAAGGGTACCATCATCGAGAAATTTGACAACTAGGTAATTGACAATGCGTTACTTATTGCTTGACATTAGCATTGTGAACAAAAACAAAACATGTCAAAACACCATGGTTATGAATATCTGCTGTATGTTCACTATTATTTTCATTTTTTTAATAATGGAATCCTATCATCTTCATTGGTCCAGTCATTTCAATAAAATTTAATAATTGAAAATATTTGATACAACATAATATGTAACTAATTCACAAACCAATGCTTTGGACCATAAGTATTATACATTTTTGTAGTTGTCTGTTGTTGTGGAATTCAAAAGTGTAGGAAAAAATATGTTGCTCAGTTGAAAAAAAAAAACAATTATTATGTCATGTACGCGAAAGTGGTGACGTCATTCGTACACGATACATGATCATAAAATAAATAGAATCATAGAATAAAAATTGAACTGTGCAAGCGTTTTGTTATAATAGCTTCAGACAAAAAAATATTTAATGAATACTTGTATATATATATATATATATATATATTGTGATGTATAGGTATATTTGCTAATACAAATAATAGTAGTTTGTGCAACTAGTGTGGATATCATGGCCATATCGCACGTGGACGAAGTTTGAGCACGACCCCATAGGCGAAGTGCTCAATCGTTCGAGTGCGATATGGACAATCCACACGAGTCGACCAGTATATTTTTTCTACGACCCATTTAAGCAAAAATCTAGAAAATAAACAATTGAATAAACTGTAAAATAAATATAACTTGAAATTGAAAATTCTCAACAATTTTATTCACAATCGTACCAATTCAATTTTATGTCTTCACTAATTTTTTGTTATGAGTAGAAGTCCCGTACCTTTGTCCTTTGTCTATAATAATGAATATTCTGCTAAATATCTCAAGCGTCTACCTATTGTCGTTATCAATATCAAGCGGAATAATTATTTAAAAATGAGATTAACAATTGAAAGGAACGTCTTCACGGGGAATCGAACCCGGGTCTACCGCGTGAGAGTCTGGTATGTTTACCACTCAACTATCAGGGTTTGAACTAATTTAACGTCAGAAGTATTGAATAGTTTTATAAGAGCTAATGTCCATCGATAGTCCCTTAAATACCCATTTAACTGTTTTTAGTATTTGTTATTAATTTATACGGATCGTTTTATTAAGGTTTATTTTTGTAAATGAATATTCTCAATCCACTGCTTCTGGGAGAGACTTTTTTTGACAAATTATTTTGACGTTTCATTGAATTGGTAAAAAGATGAGTGACGAGTACTAAACTCGAATTCTGATTGGTGGATTTCATATACGTTCTAGGGATGTATATGATATCATATACGTTCAGTTAACAGATATGGCCTACATTTCCATTCTGTGAACTGTGCAGCAAATGAATAATATAGATGTGGGTGTAGAAAAATATATTAATTTTCGAATCACCTATGACATTCCTTTGATGATTCATCGATATTGTCATGTTATCGAATATTTCAAAATTTTCTTTCGTAAGAAAAAGTACAGTCTGATCCTTATAAAAGAAAAGAAAGATTGGAAATGAACGAACTGATTCACATGTATACAAAAATTTAAGTATACACAATAATAGACAATTCATATGGAAAAACAAAATTTCTTTTTTTCAAACTCCAAAATAAAATTGAATTATGTTTCACCCTCGGTTTCACCGTAGCTTCGTATTTTTAGCAAAATTGGAATAAAATTTGGATAATGCGATAATATGACAATATCAATAAATCTTAGGAGGAATGTTATACTTACTTCTCAAGGCCAGACTGATTTTTTTTAGATTCTAGTCAATTAGGTGATAGTATAGTGTAACGTTCCACCTAAATATAAGACAAATAGAAATTACCGTTCAAAAGGTTTGATAAAAATTCACAAAAAATATACAGAGGGATATAATCAAAATACCGTAGCAGGCGCTTTTTAATGGCCATTTGACATTTCCCATAGGGGTCTCCATAGGTAGGAGTAAATTATACATTTCCTCATGACTCACTCTGTTTGATTTTGTATTGATTTTTTGAAACAGCAAGTCAAAAGAAAATGTAATCACTATGAGAATTTTTCACATTTTTATATAAGACTAGGTGTGCATGTGTAGTGTCTAGTAACGAGTATGAGTTGATTGAAATAGATCATTCCCAGCAAAATGCAGTTTTTGTGTATATCCACAAGCAGCCTGAATATAACTCCAAAATTCAATATAACATTTTTGTACTAACCCGGTTTTTATGTTAACGATGTTCTTTACATTACTTATGGAGGGTCACACGGCAGTATCTCGTAAGTAACCAAACATGTATTGTGTTTTATTGTCCAAGTACTTAGAATCGATATTTCAGAATATGATTTTGTTAAAAGTTTTACGTTCTAAACAATGTAGAGCGAGATAGGTAGCGAACCACATTTTAAAGCGAAAAAAGCGAAATAATTAAATACCCGAATTTCATAAAAAATGTCACTTACGATGTACTGCCATGTAGCCCTCGTTATATTTCCAGTGACGGAGACAAAATATCTAATATCTTGGGAAGGTGCTCTTACACAGTCCAGAATCATATCCTGAAAAAATGTACCCAAACTGACGTCTGTAGATATTCTAAAATTCCTTCAGGTGCTAAAACTGGAAAAACCACTAGTCCCGAAGCCTGTCATAAGAAACTCAATTGGAAAAAGTTGGTACATACAATACAATACATCTTTCAAGTCTCAATGAACGTCGCCCCAATATACAATATACATTCAACATTATGAAAAGATGTTATATTTTCACAAAAATCTAATGAAACTAAAAAGGTCATGTAAAACAATATCTGTAAAGCAAATCGTTTCTATTTTTTGATTGACATTAACATCAATGTTTACACAAAATGTTGAAATATAACATTTGAATTTCGGAAATGGGTCTGTGATAATTATGGAATGTTTATTAATAACTGACGACCTGTTTCATGTAAATTTGAACCACCTACTGTACATCAATCGTGAGAATTTTTCCAGATTAATTGACGTATTTTATACAAACGTGTGTTGAAAGGATTTGCTAAAAAAATGGTGAAGATATTAAGTCTTGGAATGAATAAAAAACGGCATCGTAGCATATTACTTATTTTACTTTTGTAATTTTTTCTTGGTACGTATTGGATGTAAGTTTTTCCATTCATTCTACTCGTTAGTGTAGTCTGAATAACAAGTATAGGTTGACTGAAATAAGGTCCGACTTCCACTTCCACTTATTCCGAGATTTATTTTTGTCGGTTGTGTAAATTTTGCCAACTCTGTATACAGTTAACATAGTCGTATTGTCAAATCAAAATATTGGCAAATATATTTTTAGTTAGAGCTGCAACCGAAATTTGTATTACTTGACTGGATACTAATAAATAGTCCAGATCGATTTATGTTGATAAAATTTTATGAAGTTGTTTTGTATAGGAGCGAGAAAAATGTTCATAACATAAATGAAATGAAATTTTCGGCGAAAATAAGCAATTTTAGGTGCTTGCTAGGTCAACGATTTCAGATGAGAAAAGTGAAAATTTGCTCAGACTACGATCAACAGTTGATTGATTTCAAAATTTAAGTGGAACTCTTTTCATATAAGAATTACGATTTCAAAGCTGTCGATTCCAATTTTGTAACGGAAAAATTCGAGTAGGTACATTAATATTACAATTTAATATTCAACATTTCTCTTCAAATATAATTATGTAATATTTTCATTTTGGAAAGTTGGATTTCAAAATTTATTAAACCATAATTTTTCTTTCCGTTAATTTGCAAAGAAATCCTAAGCTCCCTCAATAAATCATACAAAAGTATGCCTTCTATATCCTCACCTCATATTATGTATGTACTGTTTTATTATACAGTGGGGAAACCACTTATGGAATAAAATTCTTTGTCATTATTTTGGAAAATTATAAAAAATGCCGAGACACGTCATCTTTTGAATTGAGTTGTGCGTTATGTAAACATAAATGTAAATGTACAGGGTGATTCACGCAAGTATGCCATAGTCGGTGTTGTTGTTTTTTAATGAAACACCCTGTATATTTGCATATTTTTGAAATCCTCTCAAAGAACCGATTCCAACAAACTAAATAATGTATGGTCGATTATGAATTATACACGGTGGAATTTTTATTTTTACAGTTATTAAACACATATATAAAATACCTGATGTATTTGATTTTAATACATTAACATAAATGCTAAAAATGTTCTCCACCTAGTTGTTGGTAATAGCACAGTCTCCTATAGAACTCCTCCTTAACTTTGTTCAAAGTTTGAGGTGAAATATTTCTGTAGTTATCCTGTCTTTGAGGTTTACAATGCTAGTTGGTTGTGCTGCATATACTTTGTTCTTGAGATAACCCCACAGAAAAAAATCTAACGGCGTAAGGTCTGGTGATCTAGCTGGCCACTCAATAGTACCTCTTTGTCCAATCCATTTATTAGGAAATATTTCATCTAAATAAGTTCTTACCATTTAAGCATAATGGGGTGTTGCCCCGTCTTGCTGGAACCAAACCTTTTTCATTCGGTAAGCTAGGATCTATTGCGTTGGGATATAAGTTTGCCAACACAGGAATAACTCCATTTCTAAGCATATTAAAATATTTCTCAGCTGTAAAATTTCCATCTATAAATATAGGACCAATAATATGGTCGCCTATGATACCGACCCAAACCACCTTTTGAGGGTACTGAGTTCACCCCTCCATTCAATGTGAATGTTGATTCGTCAGAAAAAAGAATGGTACCAAGAGCTATCACATTTCTGTTCAGTTTATTCATCAATCTTTCGCAGAAATCCATTCTACGATCTGGACCGTCTTCTATTAACTCCTGCACAAAAGTTAATTTGTAGGTATGAAGTTTTTCTTTATGAAGACATCTTAGAACATTTGTATGACTAACATTATTTTCACGGGCAATTTGACGTGTACTTGAAGGTGGATTCTCTTCAACACTTAACAAAATATCCACTTTCACATAATCTGCAACGAAGTGTGGTTTTCTTTTCAATGGTTTGACATGTCCAAGTTCTCTGAATTGTGCATAAATTTTGGACACAGTACTTTGTGAAATATTAGACAATTCGGGATACCTGTGATTAAATAAGTTTGCCATTTCAACTTGACTTCTGCAGTTATCCCCGTACCCGATCATCATTAAAATCTCAATTCGGTGAGTCTCGGTTAAATATTTTATTGTTATGTCGACAAGGAAAGAGTGTTTGACAAAGATTTTACTTTTTCAGTATAAACTGTCAACACATCAACAACTGACAGAATAGAAAACAATCCACATTATCCACCGATTTGAAACAATCCAAATTATTTACCGATTTTGTCTAATTATTGGCTTTTCAGGCGATTTTTAGGTATTTATGATAAAATTCATGGGCGTAGCAGGTTTTGTTTAATATACAAATACGCCTAATAATTAGTTAGTTTAGATTTTTGATTAATCCATATTTAGCTAATTTAAAAAAGTACCAATATTTCAAGTGTAATAAATTACTAATTTTATGGCATACTTGCGTGAATCACCCTGTACATTTACATTTATGTTCACATAACGCACAACTCAATTCAAAAGTTGACATGTCAGGGCATTTTTTATGAATTTCTAAAATAATGATATGAAGAATTTTATTCCATAAATGGTTTCCACACTGTATATTGCATGAAATTCATTACAAATTGAATTTGAAAATAATTTCTGATTGATTTTGTTTTGATAAAGTAGTTTTCGAATGGGTTTTCCAATTTGAAAAAAAAATGTGATTATGCTAGAAAATGTCCCAGGCAATTCAATCAAATCTTCTGGTTGGCCTTTGATCATCATCAGTTAGGTTAAGTTAGTAATTTGGAAATAATTTTTCTGGCACTCCACAATTCTAAGAAATTTTCCTCAATATTTTTAATGTGTACTTCAAAGTAGACTTTTCAAAGTGAACAAAATATTGAAATGAAAAAACAATGAAGATTTTAAACAGAAATTTTGAAAAGTGGTTTCCAAATATGGATCATGTTATTTTTACAACTTACAAAAATGAAATGAATGAATAAATTGGGTTTTCCGAATTTGAAAAAAAATTTGAGATTATGCTAGAAAATTTCCCAGACAATCCAATCAAAACATTTCGTTAGTCCTTGTTCATTATCAGTCTCTCCGATCTCAACCATGAAAATCGCTTTTACAGCAAGCAAACGTGTCACTTCTCAGGATGTAATTTTTACTGCCCAGCACTATATTTCGCGAATGGGAAATTTCTCAGATAAAATTCATACGGTCAATTTCTGCTGAACGGATTAACATATCTTTCAATCTATTATCATTTTCATCTCTATTTATTATGAAATTGGGTTCCCCCTTTTTCTTAAACTTGCGGTTATTTCAGCGGAGAATAAACTAAACACTCTAGTTGTCTGTTGATTTTTGGAACTCTTAAAACCCGCTCTCACATCAGGTAAAATGTAATTCATTCGCCGCAAAACGTAAAATACGCTACGAGCGCTAAATAATTTCAACTTTGAGTGCTATGGAAAAAACATCAAACAAATTGTGCTTCCACATAATACTGCCGTCGACAACACATTTAACACATCGAACATAGTTGTTCATGAAAGGCAATGAATAAAAACAGCCTAAAATAAACACATTAGGCAAATTTCTGTTCCAATTCGTATTCAACGCAGCAGCGTTTTTACGCTCTCGTCTAAATACCCTTAATTAATTCATCCCTTGCTCATACATTTTTTTTATCCTATTTCCAATGGTTACTGTGAAAATTTCTCTTTTTCACCGAGCTGATAATGGTCAATAATCTTTTTCTAATATTGCCCGCCGTGTTTGTTTTTTATTTGTGATACCGCTGTTATATTTATTGAGCTACAAAATTGGTTAACAAGATTAATTGCGAATCGGATTTTTCCCGTCGTAGCGAATGAAAGTTTTTTTATTGTCGAAGTGTGTTGGTGATTTTCTAACTGGCTTCAGAGTAATTTTTATTGCTATTCGGACAGTAGCATTATTTTTCCCTCAAAAATATGGGATACCTACTTGAAGTGATTGCATCTACAGTTGGCAGAAGCAAACGTGAGCCCTGGTGGGCGTGTTCATGTCGCTGTAGTTGTATTTTTGTAGTACCAATTCGATATTTTGAATCAATAACCAAATATCGATACCATAAATGTCATCTGTTTAGAGATATGTAAACAAAGTCAAACTTGCTAAAAATGTAACTCTAAATATTAATAAAAAAATTTATATTGGACCAAAACTAAAACTACCGTTTGCCCTAAATGTCTATATTTTTAAATTACATGACTGTATAAATGTCATGAAAAAGAAGGGTCAAGTTTCTATGGAAAGTAACAAAATATGAACTGGTTATAGTCCAGTGTTGCCGATGCAAAAATGAAAATTACCCGAACTTACTATTCAAATTATCAGAATTTGTGAAAATTACCAAAAGGACACATTGGTAATCTGAATAAAGTCTTCGACCCCAGTCAATATGGAAAATCCCCAAAAACAATTCGAACATTCGAACAACTATTGGATCCAAATTAGTGAAATTGTCTAAACATCGGATAATCATCCTCGCATTGACAACACTGATACAGAATGAATAAAATGATGTATGTTGATGAAATCACTCGGTCATATTATTTCGATTATATTTAACAATTACTAATGGACAATCGTTAACATTGGCTCTTGATTGGCTGCTTCCGATGACCTTATTTTAGTTCGCATATTTTCCGGAACTCATGTTTCGTTCTGACAACTTGTATATGTAAACATCTATCTATATATCTACTTAAATTCCAATACAATGTGAAGTCAGATAACATGGAAAACGAGTGTTTTCCATATCGGTTGGGTAAGTACATAATAAAAAAGTGCTGGACTACTTGTAAAAGTCGTCATAAGTCAAAAGAGCCACATTCCTATAAAAAATTATAAGAATCACACGCTTAAACTGTGTTTTCAATTCTAAGTAACCAGAAGAGAAGATGAGAGAAGAGAAGAGAAGAGAAGAGAAGAGAAGAGAAGAGAAGAGAAG
>CAJUYG010000210.1:142345-160824 GCA_910591675.1 Galerucella calmariensis
AGAAGAGAAGAGAAGAGAAGAGAAGAGAAGAGAAGAGAAGAGAAGAGGAAAGAAGAATTTTTTCAATGTGTCTGTCTCATTGGAAGAATAAACTCCTGGGACTCGGAAGCACACAGTAGGATCTCTTCAAGAATGACGTAGTTGAAAGTCTGATGAGGACAAATAATAGTCTTCCCAACTAAACGGTACAACTAAGAGCACAATATCTAAGTCTAAAGGCTGAGATACCTGTCTTTGTCTTTGACTGATGGTGCCATACCGACCAATGGAACCTAATAGACCAGCAGCCCATGACACGTGTAGAATTCAATATTTGGAGTGGAAGCCGTTTCCCCCATCAAGATTAATGTGAAGAACAAGTGGAATAATGCTCTTGCCCAAGACTTAAATTTGCTAATTGACGTTACAGGGGACATCAAAAATAAAATTTGTGAAATTATCAACAAATGACGCAGTGAAATGTATCCATATCCAGATTGAAAATTGAGCCCTGTAATATTTTTGTTACCTCTTCCATTGAACTATTACAATTCTGCTTACTCTCTAGTTAGATAATCACATTGAAGCTACACAAACAGAAGCTATTCAGTAATCTGGAAAATTAATGAACAATTGAGAAATTATATTTTCCATGAATAGTTTTTCAAGCCGTATTATAATGAATAAATAATATCAAAACTTCAGCTAGAATGGCAGAATGGATATGAACAGAATTTTATTTTTCAGTTTTTTGCACATAACGTGATAATTTTGATTGAAAATATGGAGTTTTTTGTTTTTATATGAAAAACATCATTTTGTTTTAATAGAACTAACAGTGTTTAGCAGAAAGGAGTAAAACTCCAAACAAAATTCTCGAAAGTGGTCGCGCGTCGGCTATTGTTACGTAGGTATCATTAGAAACGAGAAATCGTTTGCGTTTTGTAATAATATACTTAATACACTCCTAGAATGATATATTTATGAGACTGTTCACATTTCTATATGGTTCCTAGATAGTGTACCTACTTGTTCTTCTCAAACTGTTGAATACATTCTATTTTCGTGTTAAGTTGCATCAGGAATTCAGTTTAGCGAGTCGGACTGACGCACGGAGGGTTCCGTACCATTATCTATCATAAAAACATACATACAAGTGAAGGTGATATAATTTATTGAGCTGATTGATTCCACTTTTTTGATTAATATCCATAGCATCTCTTGGTAACCATAACAAATAAAAAAAACCATAAGGTCGTAGGGGAATTTGAACTCGCCATCTCCCGTTTAATAGAAAGGTGCTTCAACCAATTAGCCACTGCGCTAGCTATATGTTGCCGTACCACAATCGAACAGAAAAGAGCAGAAAACATGATCTTCGAATATTTAGTCAAATTAGTTTTTAATAATCGTTGTTATAGCGGCAACAGATGTCCAGAGTCCAGAATTATGCTCGTAGAGCATCTGATATCTACCTTACACTGATGAGGCGCCGCCGTTGGTGTGGAAGACATTGCTCCGGTAATGGCCAGGCCAGTAAATCTGTTTGAGGTTCATACCCCAAGATTTTCCACATACCCTTCTGGGATTCCAGAGGGAAAATCTGGCTTTGTCAGTAACTCTTTCATCAGTTTAGTAATTTAAGTACAGAAGAAATTTGGAAAATAATTTCATCAAGTACCATAATTTCATAATTTCGTTAGTGCTATGATTGTACTACAGCTCCACTCAATATTTTAGATGACATTGTGCTGCATTTGATTGTAGACAATGTACAATTTTTGTGTTGCTGCACTTCAATAAAGCTTGTTATACAAATAACTATAATTTATTGTTAGGTACCTTACATTATATAGGTTTTTCCGGACGAAGCTGTTATTATTGTGTACAATTATTTAAAGAATAGGAAGCAATGTGTTAAAATTGAATCTAGTCAATCTGAATATTTACGTGACACATGGATTTATTTAAGTGCCTCCACTTTTCTATTTAAATCAAATTGAGTTGATTGAGTCTTCACAGCAATGCAAAATTCATGTATATGCGGATGACACTCAGATTTATTATAGTTTCTATATAAGGATTGTAATGCTTGTGACATAATAAAATTAAGAGTTAACCACGTTTATCAATTTGGTATCTGATTATTGTTTATCAATAAAATGTACCAACTAAATTAAACTGAATACTAGTAATATTTGGGTCTGCACACAATTGTGCAAGAATAAACATTCCAAAATAGATAAAGGTAAGTATATTAAATATTGTTACCGAAATTTGAGACCCAGAAGATTTCATAGACTTCGACTTGAGATTTGGAAAATATGTTGATATGTTAAGTCGACGTGCATATTATACCGCCTTGAAGCTAATACGTGGGAATCGTAATTATTATTAATAGTTATTTATGATATGAGTGTTAAAAGTGAGGTTTTATTTTGTGAGTGAAAACGTTTGTGAAATGAGCGGAGCGAATTGAACAATTTCACGAACACAATAAAATCACTTTTAACACAAATACCATACAATGTTTTTTGTACAACTTCCCTATTTTGATAATGAAACGAGCGAATTTGCAATGACAATAAATTCAAAATGCATTTTAGTATTCAAATAATCAAAAAATTGTTGTGAATGGCAGACGTTGCCAACGTTATGATTACTAACAAATGAGAAAAGACGCTGTCATTTGAATGGAGTGCTAAAAATATTTTTAACACTAGTGTTAAAAGTATTTTTAACACGCTGCTATGTAAACAATCGTTTTTAACATTGTTTGCTATCATTAAAAGTGTCACTTTTAATGACAGTTGTACAAAAAAAAATTTAAAGTGACCTTGTGTCAAGCTGCAGTCCTATAGCACTTTAATGTTTGAAATTAATATGTTACAAGAAGATTTTAACATATACCTATCAAATGAGTTGGAAAAAACTGGTTGGTTGAACATATTGTGTAATGAATAACTATTGATGCATCATTTTTATATTATAAAATTATCTCTGTTCAAATAATTACCTGTACAATGGAATGAGTTCCAAGTACAGATATACATAATTCAGATTTAAGGAATAAAGGGATCTCTACCTGTCTTTTATTCAAAACGAAAATGTTTCGTCGATCTTCGTACAAAATTTTCCATATTTATAACTTTCTTCCGGAGAAGTTAGAAGCTATTAGTACGAATGGCTTTTGAGTAGTATTTAAAAATATGCTCCGAGAACAACAGGATCAAAATATTAATATAAAGTGGTTATTTTTTAGTTCCAAGTTGAGGTGAATAGGAAGAGAATTTTGTGAAACAATACACAAAATGAACTTCGCCTTTTGTATTCTTTTGTGTCATCACTTATATAAATTATATTTTTTAAGTGAAAACTTCGTTAAGCGCGTTGAGCACTTTTTGGGTGAACAAAAATCATGAAACTTTCGTCATCGTCACCGAACGCCTGCGCACTTTGCAGCGTGCTGGATCTTAAATGCGGGGAAGATTTTCGTAACTGTGCCGAATCATACCTACATTAGCTTTTGGATGGAAACGATAACATTTCCATAAGAGGTTGATTATTCAATTGTGAAGATTTCCTCCTACCGTAGGCGTACAGTTGAATTTTTAAAAGGAAATAATTTTTGGTGGAAATTCACATCCACCATAAGCGTACGATGACATTTTTAAGATGGTTGATTATATGTAAAAAATTCCATTTACGATGAGCTCACAATGAAATTTTTGGAGATGACCTATTTTCAGTGTTTTTCCTTTCTATCGGTAGTCTCATGATTATCATTTCCTGTTGAACAACTGGTCTACTAGCACCACCTCATTAACTGCACAGAGTTTATTTAGTATGCCAAACCAGTTTTCAATTCAAATAATTAGAGCACCGTACTGTAAATGCAGTCAGGTTGTCAGAAAATATCGATCTACTTAGATAGCCGCTCTCCAGCATCTACCTGAGACACAAATCAATGAATGGAAGACTGTTGGATGCTGCCTCAGATTCTCAAGTTTAGTCTTTGGTCGGCTGTACAATGCGAGGTTCCAGCTTGAACGTCCATTTGGGTGAAATCTGTGAACCAGCTCACGGCCGCCACTAGTAGGAGGGATTGATTTTTCTCCGGTACTTTCACTGCTGGATATATACTTGAACGTCAGTGTTGTCCAGTACACACAATATGTCCCTCATTTGCACATCACCACGCACTAATTGGCACCCATAATCCATTCTGTATATACTATCCCACACAGCACAATACGTCCATTGGAAGTCCACTTTATGTTCATTTCAAGTCCAAACGTCCATGGGCCCTAAATGTACGTTCATTGTACGTATAAACATAGATGCTCATTGTTTGTCCAATGGACGTCCATTTTAAGTCCAAACATTCAATGGCGTTTGATAGTAGTTGGCCTACCCACTTATAGATGACGGTATCTTCGCCGTAATCTTACAGTTATTGATCTAAGCCTAAGCTATGTAAGTAAGTCATCGAAAGCGTGGGTAAAGCTGGTGATGGGAAGGCCACGACAAACCACATCTCCAATAACAAAGTCTCTTCCAATGTGCATTATTTACTGAGGAAAATCAAACTCTTTTGGTGTGGAAGCATCATCCATTGTATGTACGAAGATGGACATTCATGGTACGTCCGAATGTACATTGGGCGTACATGTGGGATAGGTCGTACTTATTGGGAATGGTTTCCTATACCGCTTTGTTGACACTTATCCTTCCAAATTGCTAATATATACTGAAAACGTAACCGAAAAAATCCCTCAACGTTTGTTCAATCAACTTTCACTCTGAGCGTAACTTTTAATAAAATTCCTCCCTTTTAAGATATAAGTGCATGGGAACTTTCGAAAGTTAACATAGTGAAATTCTTTCAAAAGCTAATTTTTTCCAAAAGCAAGTTAACTAACTACTCACTTTGGCCCATTTGCTAGTGGAAAGTTTCAATTATCACTTCCAAGTCCTATATACTTTCGAGTAAATCTGAAGTTACCTTAACTTTGTTAGATCCAGTGAAAACTCAAGTATCCTCATTTTTTTACGAGATATTCGATCAATAAGTTACATAAACCCTAGTTTGAAATTTTATTACTACAAAACGTAACCTTTTTGTACTGTGTTATTATTAATACCAGTTTCAAGTTTTCAATACACTCTCAAGGTTTTAGAAAGCAATAAGCTAAGGAAATTATTTCTTCGGCGGTGGCTTTATATGATATGATTTATGTATCATCAGAATTTATAGCCCATATTATGTTTTACGAGTTTATATAATGGCAAAAACGAACATTTTCATTTTCCAGATTTATTGGGCAGATAAAAAAAATTATTACAATACAGTTTTAACTTTTCCTATGAACTTGTATGAACTTGTTCTCATATGAATGTCAAAAATATTACTATTATTACGCCTCAATAATTTGAAAATCACTTTTCAAAGAGCAGACCGTTCAACAAAAAGTAACAACTACTCTCGTAGCTATATGCCACGGATGATATTGAATTACACTTCCAAGCCATACGAAGCTGGTATATTTGCAAGACATAACCAATATCACTTGCGAACCGGTTTTGGCATAATTGCGCCTCATCAGTACAAGGTAGATATCATTCGTGCAAAAGCTCTCAAAGCAAGATTCTGGACTAAAGGCAATGTTTGTATCACATCAATAGTGTTATCAATGCCTCAATAAAATGACAATCATTCACAGGAAGCAGTAATTCGTAAATAACTACCGAACCGAGATGGATTTTGTCAACATGAAATTTGGTTTGTGTTTTTTTACTGGGGATAATGTATTGATGTGATTACAGCATTGTCCCCAGAATTATGCTCTCAGAGCTTCAGGAAGGATGATATCTATCTTGTACTGATGAGGCGCGAATACGCCGAAACCGGTCTGCAAGTGATATTGTCCATTCTAATTACAAACCAGAATGGCTGGTTATATCTTGCAGATATACATAAATAACTTTTTTTCCATATTTATATGCTTTTATGATACAAAATATTTTGAGGTTGAAGTTGAACTTCAACCTAACTCAGGCATAGTCTGATACAACAAACATTCAAGCAATAAAACTGGGAGAAAAAAGTGTGAATCAGACCTATTCAAATCCATGCTTCCTACCTCTCATCTTTTCGCATTATCTAAACGAATAGTTTTATTAACATTGATCGCCGCATCTGCTTTCACTCCAGACAAAGCTTGACAATAGTTTGAAGTGAAGATAAAGGTTACGTCTTCTCCAGTTATTCCTGTTGGACTCATTAAACTCACTGAATCGATAGGTTTCTTTGGTCATAGTAGTTTTTGTGAATGGCATTGGAATTATGTGAACTTCCTCTCGTCAATTAAGACCGTCATCACTTTTTCTGTAGCTTCATAAAGAGTTTGAAAGCTCAATCTTACTATAAACCACATGTTCTAGTAGACCGGCCAATGTGCAGGAATCTTCTTCCTGTCATGTGAGGTTAGTTTAGGTTTTTATAGCCTCACAAAGTGAGGAAGTGAGATTGAGACTCTTTAAGCTTTTATTTGTCAAATGAGGATTTAATCATTGTTTTTGTAGCACCACGAGAAGTTTAAGGCCATTTCTCACTACATACTCTACTAGACACTTTCTTAAACGATAGTAAACTCCACTATCGACAGTTTTGAGATTGGAATTGGGACTCTGTGGGCTTTTATCCACACATCAAGGCTTCTATTATTGTCTTCGTATTACAACAAAAAATCAAAAGCCATTCCTCACCACAAATCCTGCTAGTCATAATACACTTTCTTGAACGACAGAGTCTGCTAATCTCAATAAATTTTTGATTAGAGTTGGGGTTTTGTGAGACCTTATTCATCAATTGAGGCTTCAATTATTGTTATTGTAGCACCACAGAAAGTTAAAGCCATTCTTCACTGCATATTTTGCCAAACATACTGTTCTTTTTCAAGCGACAGTTACCTCTAGTGTTCTAGTGTTAACAGTTTTGTGATTGGAAGTGGGATTCGGCAATTGAGGCTCCTATTATTTTTTTTGCTGCTTTATAGTTATTCTTGCACCAAATCCTGCTGCTCTCATGACACTTCCTCAGCCGACAATGTCCTTTGATTACCTATTATAATTATGATTCTGTGAGTAAATTTGGGTCTATATTACTGTTTTTGTAAGCAAAAAAAGTTTGGAGCCATTTCTCATTGAGAATCCTACTATGCTTTCCACACTTTGCCAATTTAAACCTTTTCTTATTCAAACTTTTGATTCAAGTGTAAGTTATTTGAGAAATCTTGTCGACATTCTATTTTTACTGACCCTGTACACGTGAACTGTTAGAGGCAGACTATTGAGAACTGCAAACCAGAAATATCACTAGAAGAAAACAACTGCTCACTTTGTTTGCTTTGCTTTCGGAGACTTTGGACGGCTGTAATTTCAGTAATATAATCCTAATAGGAAATCTTATCCTAAAACGTTTGTGATTGTATTGTCATTTCAGTGTCTGTCTTGAGGATTCATTAATCCAGGATTTGATTTCGCAAAATAAATTATATTTACGGTTGCTTTCAAGGAAAACTATAAATCAAACTTAATCTGAAAGTTTTAATGGAAAAAACTATTACGGCCGACTTTATTACCCACATTTGTGGAATGGAAACATAACATTCGTGGTCGCTTGAATCTTTTTGATTTGTAATCTTGAATTGAACACTGCTTGTGTAGCTTGAAATAATTAAATAACACAAGTAAGTTTAATATCTGTGAATCTAGTCGCGTTACTACTCCAGGCGTTCAAGCATCTTACCGTATTTGTTGTAAAATAACAGTACCTAGGTGTCAAAATAATGGTATTTATATTAGTACTATTATTACTGCCTAATTCGGAAATTTCTTTCCGAAAAAGGAACCTTTCACTATGAAAAAGCGTCTCGCTAGGAAAATACGCCTCTGTATTTCAAGCAGAGGTCTATGCAATACTTGCATGTGCAAGGGCAAATAATATGAGAGCCTACAACAACAGGCAGATCAGGATCTACAGTGACAGTCAAGCTGCCCTTGAAGCACTTCAAAGCTATAGGGTGACATCTCGGCTAGTATGGGAATGCGGCGAAGAACTTAGAAGACTGACGACTCGGAACAGTGTAACTCTGGAGTGGGTCTCAGGTCATAAAGGAATCGCAGGCAATGAAAAAGCTGACGAACTCGCAAGAGTAGGATCGTCATCTCTGATGAACGGACCCGAACCTGCTGTGGGCATCCCCAGATGCTTAACGAGGTCATGATTAAAAGGGTAGGTGAAAGAACAACACAATAAGCACTGGAAAAATACGACCAGGCAAATACATGGAAAGAAATTCATAAAAAAGGTAGAACGTGTCGCGGGACACACGGTAAGAACTTTAGTTCCTTTTAAGCAAAAATTATGTAATACATCTGACGTTATAGATAAACAATTTGCATATTACTCGGTGGTCGAGTAGTAAGCAAACCAGACTCTCACGCGGTAGACCCGGGTTCGATTCCCCGTGAAAAAGTTTTTTTATTGTTAATTTTATTTTTAAATAATTATTCTGCTTGATATTAATAACGACAACAGGTAGACGTTTGAAATATTTAGCAGAATATTCATTATTATAGATAATGGTACCCTTCATAAGGGAGTCCGACTGGCAACATCTACTTATAACAGCATCGTATATTTAAAAAGGGAAACCGTAGCATTATACAAATTGGACATTCAAGAACTGTACGTTTACCACAAAAAAAAATTAGTGGAAACATAAAATTGAATTGTTAAATTTTTAATTTGAAGTTATATTACAGTTTATAGGAATTTTTATTTTCTAGATTTTTTCTTAAGTGAGTCGTAGAAAAAAGATGCTGTTCGACTCGAGTGGATTGTCCATATCGCACTTGAACGATTGAGCACTCCGCCTACGGCGTCGTGCTCAAACTTCGTCCTTGTGCGATATGGCCATCATATCCACACTAGTTGCACAAACTACTATTTATATCAAAATATACCTTTTTACATTTAAAAACAACCTGCCAAATGTCGAATCAATTTATCCATCCATTTTAAAGTTATCGAATTGAAACATCCAAGTTTTCAAAATTTCAACACCCTGTACATATTTCGAAAAGTAAATGTGCTAGACACCTTAATCCATGCAAACGTTGTAATGACCAAGCCAACGTGCATATATTTAAAAATAAATTGAAGTTGTATATTTTACAGAAATCTAGGCATGAGATACATAATTATATAGAAATAAGAATGTAGTATATGCAAACTCTGCAAATAATCCTAAATTTTTCTCTTTTCTCCTATTGTTTTCATTTACTCGTGTGTATATTGTGAAATGTCAAAAGTTGGATATTGCATGTAAGATGTTAGATGTAAGTTATTTGTTTTCTCTTTTTTGCTATTTACTTATGTATTATTTTTTTTTGTTTATTCATAATAATGTAACAAATCCTCAATATTCTAATATTTCTACTCGAAACAAGTGTTCACTCACTCATCGAGTATACTATTCTTATCATTCGTTTTCTCTGTTTTGATTTTGATTGTAAAGATTTTAATTGATTAAGAATAAACTACATATATATTTCGAAAAGTAAATGTGCTAGACCCCTTAATCCATGCAAACGTTGTAATGACCCTTAACGTTCGAGATGCTTATACCATTTTTTGCGCGATCGTATTGAAATAAATTCCGAATAAAATAATTTAAATTTCTTCGAATTGAACGAAATGTCGAAAGTGACATTACTTTTCGACGTCTAAACGGTAAGTAAATCACTTACCGACGTATTAAACTTAGAGACTTAGAAACCAGTAAACACAACCTACCGTCCTGACAACCCATGCTGTAAAAAATCAATCGCGCAAAAAAAATTATGGAAATAATAGTAAAAATTTATCCGAACAAATTCAAGTAGATCACCAGCACTGCGAATACCAGCTTAGCATAGAATTTTAATATAGCATCGGTGGTTCAGTGGTAGAATGCTCGAATTCCACGCGGGCGGCCCGGGTTCGAATCCCGGCCGGAGCATTTGAATCGCTGCTTCGTAAACGAGAGAGAGACTAAGGAGAGAGCACAAGCATGCAAGCATGGCACATAACGAAGCAACGTAACATAACGTAGCGTAACGTAACGCGTAGCCGTCAGATCTTTTGCGTCGCGACCCCTGGTCGCTCAAACATAATCTGACGTAAAGAACTAAAGTTCCAAAAACCATCAGAAAAAGTAGCGAAAGAACTGCTCTCAGTGAGCAGGAACAAACTACGAACCATAACGGGACTACTTACGGGACACTTTCCCACAAAGGAGCACCTGAAGGGCTGTATAACGGAGACCTTACATGTAGAAGATGCAAAAAGGATACCGAAACAGCTCTGCATATACTATGCAAATGTGAGTCGCTGGACCACAGAAGGCAGAAACTATATGGTAGAACCCAAATGACTCCAGAAGACTTCAACAACCAACCAGCAAAGAACCTGTATGAGCTAATACAGGGAACGGATTGGCTGAATAGGTTGTAGTCAGAACACTAGGAGGATCCACAATAAGCCCTGGAGGCTTTGGTGGTATCGGCGAAGGGACGGCTCCTTTGAAAAAAAAAGCAGCTCCAGTACGAGGTAGAGATCATTCGTCCTAAATTTCTGATTATTTTGACCACGATATTTCATTACTCCAAAGCGTTAGACATCTTTTGTATCAACTTTATAATGAATAAACGTTCGTATAAGATAAACTATAGTTTATTCCAGTTTATCAAACAATGAAAAAAAAAATAAGTTTCGAAATTTGTCGAAGTCTGGCCAACTCGTTACTAAATGGGGTAATGCCAACTATTTACATGTAACATTTTCGAGGATTAAAATAGGAAAAAATTTTCAGTTCTGAGTTCTATAGCTGATTTTTGGAATCTTAAATCTTGGGAAAAAAAACCTCACAATAGATTGCGAGCAAACACTTGGGTATAGTACCCATCTTTGAAAAAGGAGACCCAAAGAACTGCATTAACTATCGATTATTAAGAATAGTCATAAAAATACTGGGAAAAATAATATGAATCGCGGAGTGTGAAAAGCCTCGCTTGATAGAAGTAGCTTCAGCTCTGCCAGCGGTTATTGATATGTTTGAAAAAATGCTTGACTCATAATGGGATAGGAGGCTGCCTGATACTATTGGCAAAATAATCAATAATACAGTCAGTCGACTCTCTATAAGTTGGAACTCAGGGGACCAGAAAAAATTTCAAGATTTCAAAATAACAAGCGTTAGATCATTATTTTAGATTTATTGTTTTGAAAATTCATGGAACTATTCACAAAAAATTATTATTAACTACATAGTAGTAGCATTTATGAGCAGAAAAGATAAAAATAATACTTGAGTATATCATATTAAACATACTTGATACAAATAATTGAACAAATATGGAATACATTTCTGTTTAACAGTTCCCTTGCAGCTCTGGTATATGGCGGTTATATGCTGCGGGCGTTGGTGGCGCCGGTTTGTGACACCTTATTTTTGTGCCTATTGACTTACGTTTACCCGAACGCCAGCAGACTACTCACACGTGCGAACAATACCATTACCGACTGACACCCTGAAGGGGTGGATTATAGATTAGTCGCCTAATCAAAAAATCGAAAAGAAAATTATTGTACCGTTCTTAGAGACAGCTACGCGACCATCGGAGGGTGATTGACAATACCAGCGTTAATTTAAGATTAAGAATGTTCCAATAAATACCACAATATCCTGATAATCTAATTATCACTACTACTTCAACAAACGTCATAATTGTTTTTGTCACTGCTGCTGATTTTCTTAGTTTGTCAACATAATACGGTGAAAAAAGTTGAAAGGGAGCCAGTGAACAACGATTAAATAATAACAATGGAAGGTTGGTATCAAAGACAAGACAAAATGATTGAATAGAGATTCACCAGACCTTTTGAAGGAGAGGAGCACCTCCAGAATAATAAATATTTTTTCACGAAAATTCAATGACGTCTTCTCCAACCAATTCTAGAGACAATGAAACTAGTCCGAGAACCCTGAAGCATTTTACATTCGAGTGATAAATTGAATTTCTGACTGAAATGAAATGAAAAAAGCTGATTCAGGAAATTTCTGATTGTTTACTTTTGCATACGTAGTTTGAAATTGAAAAACCGGAAAAGTTTTCAGCTATTGATATGCAGTAGAAAAAAAGATAGAGCGATTCCAGGATGAGCGATAAACTACGTAAGCCAACTATTTATGCGTTGTTTGGATGCGATACTATGTCGGCGTTAGGTATATTATACCGTTCGGCAAAAGTCCGGGACCGGACAAGTATCGAAGAAAATATAATTTTTTTGGAAAATCTTTCCATACCACAAGTTTTACTTTAACTTGAACTACAATTTGATATTTTGAAATATACAGGGTGTTCCAATAAAGTGTGGCGTGTCAAAGTTATATTTTTTCTTATAGAACACACTATATTTTATTGCATTATCTGATTGCTCCTAAAAAATATAATACTCCTTCATGATGGTTTTCTATACCCAAATACAGAGGGTTCAGAGTTATGCTGACTTTTTGAAAAATGTGAACATTTCGAAAAAAATTAATAACTCAATGATATTATAACAAATTCTAGCAAATTTTCTTTCACATCTGAATAGTTGGACATTCGTTGAATGTATTCCATGATTGAGTACTAAATATCTCTCCACAGGGTGTTCAGAATTTTCAGTTCCATTACTAGATCATTCAATGTGCAGTATCGGGCTTATTTCAAATGGAACACCCTCTATTTTAATAATTTATCATATTCAAAAAAATATCCTCTTTCGAATGGTACAAGGGTGTTCTATACCTAGGTATTATACTTTTCGTGCAATTTACAATTTTCTTAAATTTAATGCTAAATCGATTTTAAAACATCTGCATTTTTTTTCCAAATTTCAAACTAATGATCATGTCATAGTTGTAAGAAACTGAATAGATCACGTTGTAAGCCTTCAGAAAATAGAGGATTTTGCTATCCTTTACCGAGTGGTTAAAAAGATATAGCCACTCTCACAGAAAAATCACTATTCACTTGGACATTTTATGAAATTACAAAAACCAAAAAGTTTATTACTTTCAGTTGTTTGTTGTTAGTTCCGTATTGTGTGAAACTTTTTGTTTTTAGTTAATTTATAAAATGACTATGGATAGTGATTTTTTTGTGAGAATGGCTATATCTTTTTAATTACTCGGTATAGGAAAGCAAAACACCATATTTTCTGAAGGCTCACAACGTGATCCATTTATTTTCCTTTAACACCCATGCTATGATCATTAGTTTGAAATTTAGAGAGAGTTGCAGATTGATGTTTTAAAATCGATTTAGCATAAAATTTAAAAAAATTGTGAATTACACGAAAAGTATAATACCTAGGTATAGGACACCCTTATACCATTCGAAAGAGAATATTTTTTTGAATATGATGGATTATTAAAATTAAGGGTGGTCCATTGGAAATAAGCCCGATACTGCTCATTGAATGATCTAGTAATGAAACTGAAAATTCTGTACATTTATTTACAATTCTGTACACCCTGTAAAGAGAAATTTAGTACTCAATCGTGGAATACATTCAACGAATGTTCAACTATTCAGATGTGAGTAAAAATTTGATAGAATCTCTTATATCAATGAGTTATTGATTTTTTTCGAAATGTTCACATTTTTAAAAAAGTCAGCATAACTCTGAACCCTCTGTATTTAGGTATAGGGAACCTCTATAAAGGAGTATTATATTTTTTAGGGACAATCAGAAAATGCAATAAAATGTAGAGGATTCCATAAGAAAAAATATTTCTTTAATACGCCACACTTTGTTGGAACCACCTGTATATTTCAAAATATTTTCAAATTATAGTTCAAGTTGAAGTTGAACTCGTGGTATTGGAAGATTTAAAAAAAAAATTATATTTTCTTCAATATTTGTTATAGATAGACTGTTAGTAGCGACTAGGACGAAGTTGGTCGGTTTTTTATTCTCGAGACAACTATTTGGGGGTGTCCCACTTCCCTATTTTTGATTTTAACAAATTTAGTGGGTATCTTTAGCGGGGAGGGAGTGAATCTGCATTTCTGGAATATTCAGGGTGGGTCCTTTTCAAATGAACACAGTATATTTTCACCAGACTATTCGTCAAGTTCAACCGTCTTTTCGAGACTCACACGTTTGTCTATCCATCTCTTTCAATCATTTCAACCCTTCATAGGAAACTCTCTGGATACCTACCAGAAGATTCTTTCTTATAATAATTCAGTAAACTTGGCGGAAAATATTGCTTCTACTTAAAGTTGTCGTGAACAACGTTCGAAGATGGAGGTTCGGTTCGGCAGTTGAGCAATATAGCAAAGCTAACGTTATTTAAAATTTACATCTGATATATTAGAAACTGGAAGTAAGAGTTAGCCATAAAACTTTTTCTATACAGAATTTCATTAGTTTGAGGCGAGCTTGTGGCACAGCATGGGGGTTGAGTCTGCGCATAATGCAGTGGATATACAGTGTGAAGGTTGAATTGATAATAACGTATGCATCTTTGGTATGATTCGCCAATACGACACAAAAGATAATTCAGTGATAAGACAGCAAGATGGAAAGGCTGGCCCGATTCAGTATAGCATGAACAACGAAATGCAGGCCCACATTACACCTCTTAGTAATGGGAGAACCAAGGCTGAGGTTAATCAGGCTCCAAAACAACAAAACAGTCAGGAGTGCAATTTTCGAAACCATTCGGAAGTAAATCGTATACGAAAAATAACCTCATTTCCGCCATGCTTAAACGGTAATCGTATACGAACACTTCCGTATTGCTTGTTTTGAGTGGGTTCATTCCATTCGAATAAATGTTTTCGTGTACGGAAAGTGTGAATTTACATAACCTAGATTGAAAATATGTGTGTTTGGTATGTCATTAATTTAAATAATAAATGATATAATCAGTTATAGTATGGCAGGTTTTGATAATTGAATGCATTTGAACTTCATAAAAACTATACAAGAAGCGGAGGAGTTAGCAGATATACCTCCTAGGATCTTCAACTAATTCATTGATTCTTTTGAGGAATATTCAGAAAGACAATTTGTGAAACTTTATATACTTACAAAACCTGTTGCTTGAGAAGTAATAAACATTTCTTAACAACAACAATGACAAAGGAAAATGTTAAGTAAGTAATATCAAAAGCCAGTTTGATCTTACCAAACTTGATATAGTAGTTGGTATATTATTTGCATAGAACTATCAGAACTGCATAGATAAGGTATATTCTTTTCTTCTCAAATGACAAGACCATACGATTATGCGGTGTTGACGGCTGCTAAATTCTTTGTGTACGAACGTTTATTCGAACGGTGTTGAAAAATACCCATTTAGCACTGTATACGATAAAATTCATGTGGAAATAACCGTACACGCATAATATTCGTGTGAACTCGAAAGTCGCACCCCAGATCATGACACAAGGACATGGTGTGTGAGGGTATTTTGGATACAAAAACGGACTGGATACTTGACTTCTCCCCGGTTCTAGATAGGAGGTGAATATACTTCACAGAAAAGAACCTGGTGCACAGAGTGGTTAAAAATTAGGAATAAGAGTATGTGACTCGTCCAACAAATTTCTCTATTAGGAACTTGTCATCAGAATATCTATTATGCTTAAACTTTGTTACAAGTGAAATTGTTGTGATTATCATAAAAATTTCGAGTTATTCTCAGTAGTAATACCCCTAGGGTCTTGATAATACCGAGATAATTTTGTCATAGAGAGTGCTGAAAGCGTGTTGCTTGATAATAGCCCAAGGCCGCAGGCCGAGGGCTATTATCTTTGAGCGACACACTTGAAGGATTCTCTACGACAAAATTTTAAGTATTTATCAAGACCCGAGGAGTATTCGATAAGATAATTTTTTACTTTGTAGATATCAAAAAATTGATTGTCAATCTGACGTTCAATAATTTTTAATACAAACTTTATTAGTTTTAATCAAATATTATTCATTTTTATTTAAAACTACAGTTGTGAAAAGTACAATTGGTAAATTAATTGAATCGTTAGATGCATTACCAAATCTTTGCGACATTTTTAATCCAGTTGTCAGTTTGACGTTTAATTAATTTTTAATAAAAAATAAACACCAAACTGAAAACACCACAGGTAGGGTATTTTCGATAATAATACAACAAGTGTGTTAATGATTATCGGAATACAAATTTCTTCTCTTTTTCGAAACAAATTGTTGTTTGGAAACAGCGTAAGCGCGAGTGTGGTTTCCTAAAACAACAATTTGTTTCGAAAAAGAGAAGAAATTTCCGATAATCATTAATTACACGAGTTGTATTTGTCAAGATTATTTCTTGATACAATGATTCAGACGTTTCTTTAATAATTTGACATTTTCTGTCAGTCACTAGACTTTTAATATCGAATAAAACAACCAATAACAACGCGAAACACACAGATAGGAAAATTGCATATATCCAATCAGGTGCCGAAATACAAAATCGAAAACATGGTGTTTTCAGATATCAATACTCATATTTAAACCAATCGAAGGCGCGTATTTTGTATTGAGTGAAATAATCAAAGGTAATACCACGAGTGCTTCAAATTTTATCGATAATTTTTTCTTTTCCACGAAAACTTGTTTATTTGGCAAAAATATGAAAACAAACCGATTGATAAAATCACGAGTCCGTTAGGACGAGGGATTTTATCTAAATTCGGTTTGTTTGAATGTTTTTGCCTAAAATAAACAAGTTTGAGTGATGAAAATAAAAAATTATGTGATACAATTTGAAGAACGAGTTGTATTTGGGAAGATTATTTTTTTCAACAATTAAACATTTTGTATTACCTGAATATTCAATATTCTCTTGGGTGATGGCACTCAATCGGTTTGTGTTCATTTTTCAATAAACTTCGAAGCACTTTTAGTTGTCAATAATGACAAATTCAAAGTAAAATTTTGACGTTTCGATGTAAACAAGGTTTTATCGATGAGGAAGCAGAATTATCAGTATAATACCGAATGATTCGTTAGAATAATGTATTGCTATTGGTTAAAACCACCAAAATGTCAGATTTTGACAAGTGAAAAAAATAATCGCTGTAATACAGCGGTGATTGGATGAAATTTGACACATGACTTGAAATTAAGTAATTTGATTGGTTACTATATTCAGTAAAAAATTATCAATAAAATACAGTCCATGCTTCTCAAAGTTGATGTAACTTTCTACAGGTGGGAGAATATTTCAAATCGGCTAGGTGATTTTCAAGTGTATTCGTTATAAACCAATATAAAATTATTCTTTCTTAATAATAACAGATGGAAACATTTGTTCCTAAATTTAGCAATCACCCTATCAGTTCAAACACTCACATAAGCTGTCAAATTTAAATGCAGCTTCATATTATATTCATATTATACTAAGCGAAGTTTAATTGAAAGTGATGGAAACTGGGAAGTACGGTACGCATCTCACATACACAAGCAGTTACTGCAAAATACCTCATTATCCAATAACGCTAATTTTTCTTTCATTGTCACATTTGCCTTCAGCCGACATTATGGCTAATTACCACATACGAAGATACTCGTTGATTTTCTATATTAACCCAGTTATTGGTTGGAATATTCTTTATTGTGACCCCTTCGCATGAATTATCTGTTAAATCTTGCAAATTCAAATTTCACAAATGGAAAAGTTGATATTCAATTGAGTCAAGGAAAATTACATGACAAACTGACATCTCATAGGTGAGACGGTGAATAACACAAAACAGTCTAACCTATAGGAGTGAAAGTCTAATAGGATTACCTAGAATGAAAAAATTAGGTGTCAAACCCATCCACCTGAGGCGCTAGCTGCAATTGAGTTGTCAAAATAGGAAAGGCAGCTGTGGCCGAAAAACAGACTAAGGGTCGGTTTCACAATAGAGATTTATACTAGGTATAGTTATTCTGGGAATAAAGTTATACCAGAATTTATACCTAGTTTAAAACTAGTTGGTTTTACGATGCTTTTTTACACCGGTATAGCAATTCTTGGAGTAAGAATTGCTATACACCTAATTTCCCACCCAATTTTCTTTTTTATTTTTCACAAGGAATGTGTCGGAGAAATTGGAATATTCACTGAAATTAGTTCAATGCAATTAATGTTGAAAGTGCTCTCCACCTTGTTGCTGACAATATCCTCATCGATTATAAATAGCATTCCAAACATTTTGTAACACTTTCGATGTTACTCACCCAATTTCGTCCCTGATTCTTTGCTGAGGCTCGGCGATGTCGTAAGGTTTAGTGGCATAAACCTTGCTCTTTAGATATCCCCATAAAAAAAATTAAGGTAGTGTTACCTTTTGATAATTGCTACCTGGACTGCTTCCGCACAATTAAT
>CAJUYG010000210.1:160834-179216 GCA_910591675.1 Galerucella calmariensis
ACGAAATAAACAGATTATAAGGTAAGTTACACTTTCAACACGTAACAGTAGGTCTGTACATTTTGAGCAGAATGTGGTAGTGCCCCATCTTATTGGAAGCACATCCGTTGGTCAAATGAGTTGGGATTTAAATTATTGGAGAATAAATTTGCCAAAGTGGGAATCAGTTTTTCTTGAAGAATATTGAGGTATGTTTCTCCGGTTACGTTTCCATTGGAAAAAAGGACCTACTATGCGATCCACAATAATTCCAGCCCAGATGTTTGTTTTTTGATGCCTTCGGGTATGGCATTCACGCATCCAACGGGGGCTTCGTTTGCCCAATAACAGCAGTTCTGTCGATTGACTTGCCCATGTCATGTGGACGTGGCCTCATCAGAACACATCACCCATTCCAAAGCAATTTATTCACCATCGATAGAAGCCATAATTCGTTCGCAAAATTCGAGTCTACGATCAGGATCATCTTCGTTAAGATACTGCACGTTTTGCATCCTATATGGATGCTTTTCGGCTTCTTTGAGAATCTTTAAGACGCTTGTGTGACCGATCTGTGAATTTCAGTGAATATTTCCCAATTCCATTTTTTCCGTCGCATTGCTTATAGTTGTATCAGCAATTTGAAAAGCTTGAAAATAAAAAATAATCCACCCACCCTTCCAAAAAAAAAAAAAAATTGGGGTGTTTGCAGCTCCCCAGACAATTGGAAGGATAAACAAATCTCTTTTTAATATGCCCCATTGAAAATAAAAATTGACGTGTTCCAAGAATTTTGGGAAAAACCCTAATTTATCAAGTTACAGAATTTGTTTCAGCTAGACTTTCCACTCTATATAATTATATTCTACGAGTACTTATAGTATAAAAAACTAGTTTTCTGGAATAAAAAAACAAAATCTTTGTGGGAATGTTAACTGTATGGTTTAGGCCGGATTGATTGCAAATCACAAACAGCATGATAACAGATAATGTCGTTTGACAAGGAGCCCTGGAAACTGGAAAGAGACAAAATAAGGAAAAAATTTGGAAGAAACGGGACCAGAACAACGGCAGAGTGGTATTAACCAGGACTATTAATCTTGATTTTCATAATGTAAATAGTATTTGAGACTTCCCATTTTGAAATGTACCTAACTTTTCGACTAATTAAGGCACCTCTACTAATATGAAAAAGTGTGTATATTTCTTCATAACTGTTAAAAACCGTTAGTGCGGAATCTACTCATGAACCTAATAATGTGATTTGATATAGTGAATATCGTTTTTTTACGGATGAAGAAAAGTCAGTATTTCTTAAAAGACAAAGTATTGAAATTGAACATGAAGATGAACATTTAAGGAAAATACTCCGTTTAACTTTAACAGAAGTTGATTGGCAATATGTGTGGTTGAACGAGAAAGGAAGGAAATTCTATTGTACAACGTGTATCTTCTAAGCATATGAAAACCAAAGTTTTAGGAGCTGCAATGAGAAAAAATAATTTGGAAGAGCAAAGTCGTTTGGTACAGTTACAAACGATCCTCATAAAAAAATAACAAAAATTACACTTGTTATATTAACAATGAATTAATTGCTATATCAAAAATGTTTTCTTCTTTCAGAGAAGTTCTGTTCAGACAATACAATAATAAACTTGTGGAACGTTCAGCTTATAAAGTCACAAATTCAACATTTGACCAGCGAGTATTTTATTCTGACAAAGGGTTGCCAAATTCACTTTACTGAAATAACATACCTACTCACCCATTATTTTGTCAGAGAAATTAATAGCTTGATGTTGGGAAATGAGAAAAGACGAAAAAAACACAATTTAAGAGGATCAAATCAACTCCCAAGCTTGTAAGCTTCAGTTAAAGAAATCAGAAGTAGGAGTATTATTCTGGACGAGTGGTCAGAAATTTGTTATCGGTAAATAAATTCGACAATAGCAAGAGAGTGACAAATGAATACCGAGAACACATTTTTTATATTCTGGGCATGAATGAATATTTTTTAATCCCTATTGTTTTTGCGAGAAATGCTTCGTTTCCTAGGGGGCGGCTGAAGGTGGAAATATCACTGAAAATCGTTGCTCCGAAAAACTTCAAATGCAGAAATACTAGTATGCGATATAACAGATAGTGGAGATTGATTATAAACTTTCCACTTAATACAGAATCAACAATTTAAATTTCACCTGTTTCCTTTTTTTAAATAAAAATCAGTATCAATTTTCATTATGATATATTAATATTATATGCAATTGTTTTTATGGTTAAAATAATACCCTTCTTGGTGTGCGTCATCGATTGTTAATGTCCTTCTAGCACATTAAGTTGGAAGAGATAAAGAAAAAGGCAGGTCTGTGATTGATCCTAATCAAAATATCACAATAATGAACCGTTAAATTTATTACAAACGTTAACCCCAATCTTTGACGTGAAAAGTTTGATTGGTTGATGTTCACAATATCAATCGGGAGAAATCACGCATTTAAAATAGCACGCAGACCTACCTTTCGTAGCGGCAATGTGTCTTACGTCTTTTTTCCACTGACAGTTCTCGTCAGGTCTGTACTTTATTGTTTACGGTCAATTATTATTTATGAAAAGTGAATATTAATCATATTGTTATATTTATTTAAATGATACAAAAATATGCCTTGATACACGGAAAAACATCAGCATTTTGGAAGTTCTCATGTATCTTCAGAAAAAGAAGCTGGTAATTATTGATTTCATAGCCTTTTCGAATTTGGCTGAATACGATCCTGATGATTTCATTTATCAAATTTAAGGTAAGCTATATGTCAAAATAGCAAATAAAATAAACGACATGCTGAAAACCCGGATATACGTCACAATCGATGACGCACACCAAGAAGTGTATTATCTCAACCATAATTATCAATTCCATAGCCTTTTCGAATTTGGCTGAATACGATCCTGATGATTTTATTCGTCAAATTTAAGGTTAGCTATAGGTCGAAATAGCAACTGAAATAAACGACATGACGAAAACCCGGATATACGTCACAAACGATGACGCGAACCAAGAACGGTATTATTCCAACCATGAAATTAATTTATGTGAGCTAAGTATTCGAAAATTATAATTATGCGACATTAGGAAAATGTGTATTGTGAAACTTCACTTTGCACTCACTTCAAGAAATCATGGAGACTAGATATAAGGAGCACAAACTTGTATATGAAAAATGTTGAAGAAGTGTCCAGCGGACGTGAAATAATAAAAAATATACACCTCTCTTTTTTTTCTGGCCAATGGTACGTGTAATAACTTTCATAAAATATTCAAGTAACTATTTTCCACTTCTTCACCTAATTTTTTCAATAAATTAACACGTTAACCTTGACATTGAAAACAAATATTTGTCAAACTCATTTTAAATAGTAAGAATGTCGTATAATAATATATAAACAGTTTCAGTCTCAGTTTAAAGTAGAGCTCAAAATATCTCCCACAGAAAAAGAAATACTAATAAATGAAGCTTCGCAAACGATCGACCATCAGTTTATTTCCATACCAGCAAGTGTCACTAATAAACAGCAAATGCCAATCCCTCTCAAACGGATAGTATCAAGTACAACCGATTTGCATCTAGCAACAGGAATTAGAAAGAAGATCAGGAAGTTTCTAATAATTTAACTGATCGGAATTACTATAATATGATAATAGTGGACACAGCAACTGCACAATTCCTAAGGAGTTCTAGAAATAATTTTTTCGAAATTTCCAATGCTAATAATGCCGTTTCGGCTATATGTAAAAACACAATTGATTGGAATTCATTTTGTGCAGATACCTACATATGAGAAAGAATTCATCAATTACTGTAGGTATTCATTGAAATGTATTAACTTGTCTTTTTTTGTAACATTAAGGGATTTTCAACACTTTTGACCCTTTAGCTATACTAGCGCCACCAATTCAACACAGAGTTTGTGCTCCTTACATCTAGTCCTCATGATTGTAATTAATTTGGAATTTTTTTTCAAGATTACGATTTCGAATGATTACTGACCTCTCGCTCGCATTGAAGTTACTGAGGTTTTTTTGTTTGCAATACCTCGATTTTCTATGCGTTCTTTGGGCGTGCATCGCTCACCTATTATCAAACAAATTACAAATGAACAAGCGTAATTGGAAGCACTGTCTTTTTATTTTTTTATTAGGACTAGGTCAAGCTCAATCCACTTTGTCAAGCCTTCGAGCGAAACTTACATATAATCTTTTTGGTTTTATGCATTCTGATCTCCACGTGCTCTATCTCATGCCCATCCTTGTTCAATATCTTCTGTATATATTCTTTCTCTGAGGATGACTTTAAGAGGACTGAATTGTTGTAAAGCAGTTGAATAGCGTGGTTTTAAAGACTTTTCATTTTTATTAAGCCTTTTGTTGCGCTAATTTTGTTTTTTGAAGAAAATTGTTGTATGAAATTGTAACATACTGTTCAGCTTAGCATTAGCCACTCCGAAATAAAACATTAATTTTCATCAAATTCCCCTTCCATTTCTGTCTGTCGATGTTCGAAATTTCAATTTTCGAGTGGACGCTTTCTTTCCTCTAACTGCCACATAGAAGGCAACAGTCATTTATATTTTATTTTTAATTTGTGGTGAACAATTTCTATTGTCTGGTTGGTAAGTTAATTATTTCATTTTACCTAGGTTATTTTCTAGTGCTTACAGCTTATCTATATTTATTGCTTATTCGCTGATTTGCATTTTTTTGTGTATTTGAGGAACAAAACGAATAGAATAAAACAGATAACTGTTAAGTTGTATTTTAACACGTGGAGTTCGGGTTTTGTATGCGCTATAGCATAAGCTCCTTTTTTACCTGATCTGTTCTATTTATTCGTTCCTTCCTAATGTTTCTTTTCTAGTTACTTATCCCTGTTTTCTCTTTTTTTCCGCAGCTCTGCAAAAAGGGAAGTTCACGGCAAGTTCTATTCAAGACAAGTTCCATTCTCAAGGCAAGTTAAGTTCCGTTCCACTTCGTTCCTGCCCGTGCACGAGGTCCACAGTCTGCCAAAGAGATTACCGCCACTGCCGCCATTGCGCTAAGAGCTGCAAACAGCCTCAGCCCTTTAAGATAAGCTCCTCCGTCTTATCTATTGCGTGTGTTAGATTTGGATTTGGCGTGTTAATTACAATTGGTATTCTTTTCGTTAATTTTTGAAATATTCAATTTATGTTGTTTCAAATAATTCAATAAATAATTATTTCATTCTTTGTATTGATTATTCAATAATTATTGAATTGGATAAACGTGTTCGGAAATAAGTAGATTTATTTCATTTTTTTGTAACGTAAATTTAATTTCTTACAAGGTGTTTCCAGCTTTCCACCTTTTCTCTCTTGTTTTAATCGCTTCGTTCGATTAAAAAGCTGGTGGCGTCCAATTTAATATTAATTGTACACCCCATCCCAGTGATAGTGTATAAAATAGTTTAATTGGTGCCGAATTCCACTCCCTGAGGTGGAGTGCTCTAGCCTGGGGCAAGTTCAGGTTACAAAATGATTCTGTAGTGACTTTTACAATATAAGCTATAACGCATTTTACGATTATTTTTTTAAATGATATAATACCTTATAAGCAAGTTTATACAATATCAAAAATATCATTTTATAAGACTTTTATACCTATTGTATTAGAGTTCTATAATATACTATATAACCAACAGCTACAACATAAAAAAATAGTTACTTAAGCTTGTCTTATTGAAGCTGTATAATGTTGTATAATAAATATTGTATAGCATTCAATTACGTTGCATTATAAAACACTTTTTAGTTGTATAGTGCCTGAATATTCTTCGTCATAAAACAGTTATCGTATACCGTTCCATTTTACAATGAAATATTGTTTAAGACATTTCTTTGGGATTAAATTGTTGTTTTATAAATCGCCATGTTTGAATAAGCAATTCTTGTACTGCTATCTCCGCCATCATGAACAATTGAGTTGGAAACATGAAACTATATCGAAAAATGTGACTTTATCATTATTTACAGAATTATATTGTGAGAGAATATCCATATGAAGTTATAAACTATTAAAATCATGAAAAAAAGAATTATTTTATCATTTTTTATCTAATTGAAACTTGACCAGAATTGAAAAGCTTCATTTTCTTGCCAAATACCCACGGAAAGTTTTATCATCACTGTATATGAAGAACCAGTTCTTAGTGAAGTGAGTCCAATGTTAAGATTACTCCTTTCAACTGTTTCCACTATTCAATGAAAACATTATTGAAATTCCCAGATTTCTTGATGATTATTGCGATGTCGACGTTTCAAACTGAGGGTCCAGACAGTAAATTCAAATATTCGGAGCTAGAAACTTATCATATATCTTTAGTAATTACTCCAGGACTAATTTAAACACTACTCTCTGTAGAATCCATCAGTAACCAGTTGGATTACCCCATATCAAATTAATCCTAGCAATCAAAGATTATAATTTCAACAGCTAGTGTTACCCCTTTTTATCTGAGTGTCAAATAAAATGTCCGTCTCTTTCTCTATTCACATTTTTGGACGTTCCTCGTGTACGATCCAGGATTAACATGGAAGATTAGGCGTTTAATTGTGGTCACGCGACACATGGTTGAGTTTATATTAGTCCTAAATTTTCATTAGGTAATCAGCGATTTGATTAATACCAGCTTACGGAACCTTTTGGAGTTAATAATTCCTCTTGGCACACCGACATACGAGGTCTAGGGTGCCTTTAGTTTATCAGATTCATACAGTAGTGAGGTCGGATCGATATGGAAAACTAAATAATTCGGTCAAAGCGTCAAGGGATAATTAATTAGATTTGGATTATGAGATTTTATCCATTTTGACTCAAGCAATTTTTCGTTAAATAGTGTGCTTCCAAAGTAATCTGGAATATTATTGTGGGCAATTCGTCATTGGAAACAGAAAATTCCCATAAACATGTGTGATGAGTTTTGTCATTCATGAGATACAGGGTGTCGACTTTTTTGTGATAAATGAGCTCTGAAGGTATGTTAAGCTCATGCCGACCATAATTTTCACTTAGTTGACTGGTTTCCATAATAAATGAGAAATAACACGTTCACTCTAGGCCCATATCACTAATTTCACACCTGGCGAAGTTATTTGAAAAAATCATTAAGAAACGCCTAGACTCCTACCTGAAAAAATACAAAATCATTGCCGATAACCAATTCGGCTTCAAAGAAGGAATTTCTACCCAAGATGCCCCAATTTCTCTGTCAAACAAAATTCATAGCGCCCTTGATCAGGGTAAACAATGTCTGAGTATTTTCCTCGACTTGAGCAAGGCATTTGACACGGTCAGTCACCAACTACTCCTGCAGTCACTGGAAGATATCGGTATGAGAGGAAACGAACTGAAATTATTTCGAAGCTATATTTCCGACCGACAACAGACTGTAAGAGTTGATGGGGTTCTGAGCGATGTATCAAAGATGGACTACGGTGTTCCGCAAGGCACTAGCACCGTGCCAGTTCTCTTTAACATATATGTTAACGATTCATTTTTCATTCAAAGTTCGAGCGATATTATCGCTTTTGCCGATGATACAGCAGTGATTTACTCAAGTAACTCATGGGACGATTTGAAATCAGAAGTAGAGGATGATTTCGTTCACATAAAGAATTGGTTTGATCACAAGCTACTCACCCTGAACCTCGAGAAAACCACTCATCTCCCCTTTAGTATAAATAAAACAAGAACACCAACATTTCAAAGCCTAGACTTCATTACATCAAACAAAGCATGTTCAATCTCAGCTGAAAATGAAGTAAAATACCTAGGTGTGTTTATTGATAGTCACTTGAAGTGGAACTCACATATAAATTTCATAATAAAAAAAATCAATTGTATATTATTCAGACTTAGGTTACTGAAGAAGATCTTACCCATTAGACAACTGAAAATATTATACTACTCACTTGTAGAAAGCCATATCCGGCGTTCTACAAAAAATATTTCTGTAGATTATCTATTCAAAAAGACGAACTCACCCTTCAGATCTCCTCTATGAAGAATCAGGTGTTCTAGACGTCAGCCAACTTTTTGCACAAAATATTATCTGTCATTATCATCAAAACAAAACAAAAAACCAAATTGTCTCACACAGATACGAAACAAGACAAAAAGGCAACTATGTAGTCCCGCTCATGACAAAAACATTCGGACAGGAGTCTTATGATTTTGTTGCCCCGAAACTCTATAATGTTGTACCCAAAGAACTGAAGGAGATTCTCAACATTCATGTTCTTAAAAAAAAATTGAAAGGTTAGGTCATCTCCAATCCTCGTAACTTTTTCAATAACCTTCTTGAAAATGAGTAAATTCCCTTTCCCCCCTCCCTTCCGTAAATACTTATATACTCAGCTTTAAGATAATCCTACATGTTCATTGTCCTGTCCATTCTTTTATCACAATTGTATTACATTATAATTGTTACTGTTATTATTATCATTGTATTGTATTGTATTATTATTGTTATTATTGTATCTATTTTACTTTAAATGTCTTCTTTGTACTTGAAACAAGTGTTCAATCACTTATCAAGATTTCTTTATTCACATAGTGTTCTTAGTTTCTCATTGTATTGCATTACTGTATTATTGAAAATGTGAATGAACTACTACTACTACTACTACTCTCAGAGACCTTTGGAATTATGACATTGTATCCTCCTTCGTTTGTGCTCAGTCAATGACAATGCCTGTGTTGATTATTACTTAAGAAAATGATACCCATGCATTTTTAAAGACTAGCCAATAATAATTACCTAGATGCTTGACGTATGTATGCTAAGCGTTGTCAAATAACCTAATAATAAGAAACTGGAACTTCGCAGGATCAAGTAATATCATTGGACGGTGACCTAGTAGTGCGAGACCTCCACCACACAAAAGTGAGGCTCTTCAAAGTATTGAAAGAATATCCAGAAACGAATAAGTACAGGAAAAATTGCTCCACAAAAGCTGTTTGGAATAATCTGGAAGGAACTTTATAGTATCCATAGCACGTCCAATATTTATTCAACATTCGCTGACTAATGACTGTCCGCTGCACATGCAGTATTACCAATGGAATTCAAGGAAAATAACAAACAATATCAACTTTGCCATCACCCTCTTGTTTATGTAAGAAGCCAACTTCTTGAGACATGGTATTTTGAACTTTCATAATAAGCACGTATAAGCTGATGTGAGTCCGCATGCCATAGCTGTAATACGGTTCCAGCACTCCATTTTGGTCAATTTTTGAACTGATATCATCGATTATTTGTTCGTTCTTCTTTCAACAATTGAACGGTTATTATATTATGATTTTCTAGACAATGAACTTTTAATTATTCAGGAAGATGTACCTCTCATTATTACAATATGAATGTGGTTTATGATTGACGATACACCTTCACATTCTGCTACAGTCGTACGAGAGTTCATTTTCCAGGCAATCGGATAGGATAAGGGTCTTCACAGTCATGGCACAAAGTCACCTGATCACCAGCCTCTGTATTCTTGAATTTAAATATACAGGATCTTCAAAGTTGCATCATTTGAGGCTGCTATGTTATTCGCCATATTTGGCAAGAGATAAGACATTGAACAGATGCGTGAATTCTAACTAGAGGTACACATTTTAAACTCTTGCTCTGAACTATACTACTTTTATGTTCATATTATCGCAATTTCTATCAAATGTATAAAGACATTGAGCAATCGATAACACTTATCACATACTTGCTGATTAAAACTATCGATCTCAAAAGTAAATGATGGATCCCCCAAAAAATATTTCAAATCTTTTTTTTCCCCAAAAAAATATGTGGGAGACAAATTAATAGGATTTATTTGTCGAAAAATGAACACCTTGTAACATGTCTATCGACCTGTTACAATTTTGATATCTTTTTACCCACTCGTCGTCACACTAGCCACTTCCAATTACCCCGCACTGAACGTTACGACAATTGACATCTTCCAAAAACCACTTCCATTTTTGAGGATGACAGCCTCGAGCCTCGCCCTTTTTTGCTACCGTCCATCTTGAAAGCAAGACGTACCTCTTCTGTATCGAGTTTTCACATTAAATTTTTGTAATAAGTCAAAAATTGTATCTTATAATCATTCAGCTTAATTTGAAGTAATCGTGGAAACGATTTATATAATACATATTCCATTTTCCACAAAGTTGGGTAAATTCATATCCATCATGTGGTCATCTATGTTTCTTGCATACCCGTACATTACTTTTACACTAAATATGCCATTATAAATAACTGTTACATTTTTACGCGAGCATTTGCAAGCTTTTTGTGCTGTAAAATAATCCTTTTTGATAATAGATAACATTTTCATATAAGAATGAATTTATTTAAACCCATAAAATATTCCCTTCGTGTATAATCTTGCCAGTGCCGGCCTCACATATCATCAAGCATTTTCAAGAAATGATTTATTCATTTTATATGACAACATAACCATTTGCTATAATTCGGTCTCTCCCAAATCATTGCATATTTTCTAGCTTAGCCTGTTGATTATAGTTTTTTATTGTTTTGATATGAGACAGCTAGAACACCTCCATAAATATTCAGTAGAAACAGCTGAAACAAACTCTATGAATATCTTCCAGAAACAGCTAGAATATATTCATGAATATCTACTAGAAACAACTAGAACATTCTATGACTATCTACCAGAGTCAGCTAGAACACATCTATGAATATCAACTAGAAACAGCTAGAACACATTTATAAATATCTACTAGAAACAGCTGAAACATCTCATTGAATATCTACTAGAAATAGCGAGAATACCTCCAAGAGTGTCTCCTAGGAACAGTTAAAGTAATCTCACTTTGATCGTACCCTCTTTGTAGAAAAAAGCTAAGTAACATATAAAGTACAGTCCTCATTTCTTTTTTCTCCCCTCCCAGGGCAAAAGACAGTAAGGTTAATATTTTAAGATTCATTTTTCCAATTTCTTATTATATATATATATACCAGGCTGTGAGAGCTCTGGGTGATCGGTCCGGGTTAACGTGAATTCTCAAATTTTCGATATTTCTTTTCATTTTCGATTGATTCTAAAAGGTGTTTATACCTTTTTACATCAGATTCCTCTTTATTGGAATTCAATTTTGATATTTCGTCGACATTAGAAACGTAGTAGCGCACTAAAGTTTCTTATAGTCTATCAACACTGTGGTATACCTAGTGCAGCACTAACATGGAGTCGAATCACTCTTGAGAGGAGTTTCTTGCCGGGCATCTGTCTCATGTGAAAGAAGTAAGGTTACAATCTCCGAATTTTTCCTTTACAATGAAAAACTGTCAAAGCAATAACCGAGGTCAGTGTGATCCTCTTGGGTGCAATTAATTACCAAAATCGATTGAGCTCCATATAACTGCAGCTTCACCTTCGTTATTGGATTCAGTTAATTATTTTATGTAATTTATAAACATCTCCTATAATGTGAATGAAAAGCAGCTAACTCATTTTGTAAAATGAAATTTTCTGTTATAAAAGTGGTCACTGCCGTCACTGGTCTGCACCATTCCATTTCACACAGATCACATTAATCATGTTTATTTTTCAATAGATTCAACCATTACATCAAAATCTGTATTAGCACTATCTATAAATACACTAAGTTCTCCACTTTACTATATGTATAGAACGTATTTATCTATTTGCCTAATGGGTCGATACATAAATATGACTACATTATGTAATAGGAGAATGTATAAAGGCACACATTTATGGCACAGGAAATTTATTTTGAGGGTGAAGGCTCGAAAAATGTTATGCAGACATCGGCAGAATTTACATAAAATGCCATGTCGGAAAATATATTTATAGGAGAAAAGGAAAAAATATTATACTTACTGGGAAAAAAATTCAGCAAAATGGGAAGTGTCGACAAATACCATTGTTTACATCGTCATGGTGTACTAAAGAATGTGAATACCATCACAACTGTGTTTACTACGGGTTGATGCGTTGATTTTAACATTCTTAGTTTTTTGAACACTTAAACCATAAAAGTGTCTGGAAAATAATGTTATATATGAGTGGGAGAAAAATACCAAACAAAATCAACTGTCAAAATGTACTGAATGGCATAAGAATACACGAGGGCTCAATTGCAGAAAGACTCCTACCTATCATAGTGTACATACTCTGCGAAATCGAGCGGCGCATGTGTACATACACTTTCAAACCTTCAATTCGACAATACTGAATATGTATGTTTGTATTTAGGGGTGACATTCACTAAGACCTAGAGTACCTATTGTACCCCCTTACTTCTACTCAGTTTCTGAGTTTTCCAGTCTTATTTCCCAGGAAAATTTTAATTTCAACTAAGGTGAATGTCTCTCTTTTATCCATTATTCTTCCAGGTGCTGTGCTCTGGGGTTATGAATTGCTGTGCAATTCGCAAGTATGTTGTGGATGGAAGTTTTTTCTTGCATGCCTGAAATCAACAAACTACATTTTCCTTCCTCCACTATTTTGAGCTTTTTCAGGTGCTCGTTCAGGTGAAAATGTCCCGTTAGGATTCCTCTTGAAACTCTTAGTGCAGTTTTACTTTGACTTATACGTTCATTGTGGAAGCAGTGGAAGGGTGTTGATAATATTATGGAAAGTTACACTTTCATTTGTGTCAGTGGGTTGTCACCTTATTTTTTTTCATTTCCCATTCCCTGGTCGTGATGAGATATTATGTAGTGGGTTCGGAGTGCTTCACATGAGCAAACTCTTTATTCTCTTCTCTTTATTTTGATGTTATAGTGAAAAGAAAAAATGATACAACTAAATAATAGTATCTACCTTGAAAAATAATAGTTATAGGAAATAAATGAAAAGAGTCCATTCCAAAATATATACGTATTTATAAATAATTAAGGTTCACAAGTTCAAACTGTTAGTTAACAAGTAAGTTTGAGTTATAATATTATGCCATGTTATTATTATTCTTATTATAAATTACCTGTATAAATTTTATTCTGCTGAATTATGGAATTATGATCAACTTTTTGTTATTAACATATACTATTTTCTTTTAGATTATTTCACCATACATTCCTGAGATTTGGATATGTATTTTCGATTGAAAGAAAAAAAGATAAATAAAAAATAAAATTGTTATGATAATAATTGTTCAAATGAAGATTCTATATCTACCACTTATCTTTAAATGTTTAAGAGTGATGGAATGTGTTGTTGTGATTCACTAAGGGAAGTACTACTTCTATCACAATAATCCGCAACCAGGTTTTACGTCCAAAATCCAGGCTTACTTCCTGGGCTCAGATAGTGTCACTAGTCAGAAGGCATATGGAGGAACAGGAAAGATGTATTGTCCCAAGGTGTGTCCCAGCGGTTAACAAATATGAACCATAGAGAAATCGGAACACAAGTGAACTTATAAATCCTCAAATATCTCTAAGATTTTTGTATCAAATCCACAAAATGTGATTATTGTTTCAGCAAGTGCCACGTTATTCTCATAAGGAATCAAAAAAAGAGGATCCCCTTTTTTGGTAAACCACTTAGCAGTTTCAACCTTGGAAGTTCATTTGAATAAATGCTTGCTTATAAATGTTGAGGCCAATTTGACAATAGAATCAAGAAGAAAAAAGGAAGAAATTCAGCTTTGGATTTTTGACGTGAATTAACACTTTTGTTTATTATTTCTGAGAGTTAATATTCTTAATACTATTTTTTTTTCTGTTGTAGGTTCTACGTTCAGTAATGAAGAGTAAAGTTGAAGAAGATCAAATTCGATAGAATACAAGAGTGGGTTTGTAAATCAACTTGTACGAAACTGTAAGACAAAAGTATCATAATAAATTCATTTGTTTCACTTGAATATTTTACTCCATATTGCATGATCCATCAGGTTGAGGTAGGCTACTCTTTTCACCCGTAACAGGGTCGGAAAGCGATGTTGATAGCTCAAAAAAAACCGAGATCACACTATAACAATCTATTAAGTTCAATAAAGGATAGTTGCATATTATCAATTATGAAAAACCAAAAACATCCAAATTGATGTACAATGTTTTTGAGTCTTCTCGTAGCACGTTTGTGGAAAGTCGGCAGCCGATCTGTGTTTATTTAATCGGCAAACCAGTATGTTGAATAAGTGCAAAAGTATTGAATAAGTGCAAAAGTATTTTCAAATTTGAATAAGAAACACAAACGATTTTTTTTATAAATTGGGTATTAAGACTTTTGTAATGTGGATTTCTTTGGATCAATTGGCTTTGATAAAAATGAGACAAATTGCTCGTCGTTGAAAGTGAATGGCTTGTTGGAAGAAACTAGAGGCTGGGCTTAAGGCCAAGAACGCTGTTATTTTTTCAAGCCAGGACATAGATGAGATCATTGTCGAAAAACAAGATAATCAGTTCTTAATGATAAAGGTATATATAATTCATTGATGGAATTTTCGTTACAAATTGGTAATTTTGGTAATTTTTGGTATAATTGGTAAATTATATATTATGACTTAAGGAGTTATACAAGATAAGAGTAATATTATTTTAATGCGGTTGCCAGACACCAACGCCAAAATACAAAAAAAATTCATTGTTAGATACAATACCTTCCATTGGCAATGTCAACTTAGTACAAGTAGCAGAAGAGAGTATCATGTCAAAAATACCATTCAATATCGCCAAATATTAGAAGTTGCATAATCCATAACAATATGAAGAATATGGTTCGAGAATAATATAAATATGCGTATCTCTTGGCAAATACGGGAGGTGACGTTGTTGATTGGTTGATCCTCAACAAGCATGGTGGATGAATATGCATAGCTCAGATGTCAAATACAGTCGAACTGCAAATCAAATTATGACAGTTACTCCATTCCAGCCGTTCCCCACTCCTAGTTTTCGAGTGAATAATATTATGACAGCCTTTTCATATTTTATCTCACAACCACTTAAAAGCTGTCACGCAGGTCACGCAGGTGAGATCAAATGGCCCATTCTCTGACAGGACAGGACACTGTCTGAATGCCTGAATGGGCATCTTATAACGCTCAGACTAGTGGAGCAGGAAAAGTATAAATTATGTGGAATGGAAAAACGAAACTTCATTAACATACTTGTGAATTCCATGGCACAGCACCCAGGAGCCTACTGTATGGAGAAGAGGCACTTATCTAAACTTGGGCCTGCGGATGCGCAGACATTCCTTCAGGAGATCGGTATAAAAGGACTACTTGTTTCTAAAACTGTCTTCAGGAACTGAGTGGAGAAAAGGGAACAAAAGTTCCTGGGTATAATTATTATATACATATAAGTATGAACTAAGAATTTGCAGCAACAACAGAAGCAGCTCCTCCATCGATAATTTATTCCATCAAAATATCTTTTAACTGCAAGACGAACAAAATACCCATCGGACTCTCATCTCTAGTTGAATACAAACTATCCCAAAATTGTCAATTTTTCAATGTACTCGCTCGAAAATTGAACAAAATGAGCATATATGAATACTAATGTGAAACTGAATTTAATTATTCAATTTGTAGGGAGGACAAGTAAATCTCAAAATAGTTATTCATAATACAAGAGCGTGAAGTTATACTTTTGCGCACGAGTTGCGAAAATGCAAGGAACGAGCGCAGCGTGTGTCTTTTACGCAACGAGTGCGCGAAAGTACTTCACGCACAAGTGTCATACAAAAGTATATCTACAAGCACATAAAGACAAATAAAAAAATGTGCTCTGAAGAGGTTAACAAACATAAAAATGAATTTTCTATAAACAAATATATACACAACAAATTCTAATTATTTGAATTCTTAAATTCATATTTACAGTAAAATGAGGAGAATTATTTAAATGACTAATTATAACATTGGGTAATTTGTCTTCCTTTAAAGTAACAAATATTTTTCACTATGTCTGACTCATGTCAAATTTACTGCCAGCACAAAAGTTTATACAACAGACGACTAAATTCAAGGCAACTAGAAAATCACGTAGCTAAAAAAGAGTGTTAAAATGAAAACCCCATTTAAAAAGCATTGGTCATTTACGCACGCTTTTCAACATATGTATAATGTATGATTTCACACATTTTTTTGGTTGTTAGATGCCTAATTTTAAAGGTGATCGTAAATAAAAGTAATTGATGCAACAAGTATAAGTGCGACTATCACATGAGTAGAAAAGAAACTTTCTCCACGAATTGCATACAATATTCCCTATACTACCGACATTTTCATAAAAAATAGGATAATAGTAACTTTTTTACGACCAAGTGCACACTACGGAGTGCGTGAAACTTCAACTCACGCACTAGTGTTTAGAGTAAAGTAACAGTTAGGAAGTGAATAGGGAATCTTCACTTTTTCTTCAAGAACTTTTATCTTGAATGTAAAAATTGCCTAGCGATTTGGAGAGAAGATATTTTTTCTGTTACGTTCAGGCAATGCTACCTTTTATTGAGTCCTCAGATTTTTTTTTAAATAAAAAATGGAGCCTGGCCTTGACGACCACTCATTTTTTAAATGAGTGAACGAAGTACTGGAATGAATTTTATTTTCTACAGTTTCCTTTATTTAAAATTTGTCGAGTCGTTAGCCACTTTTTCTCAATGTTTATTTCGTCTCTAGCATTCAATTTAGTATAGTATTCGAAATGCTAAACATGCAAATTATGTTCTCGTAATGAATATAAAAAAACACTTAATGTATTTGAAACTGGAAAAAAATATAACGACTTTATACTAATTAAGTACGTGCTGTATTTACATAGCGAACATTAAACATTAATTTAAATTGTACAATAAACTTTTATCTCTGACAGTCATTGAAAAACAGACACTTCCATGCTCTGGAGACCATAAATTTTGGTTTGTTGGACTCCACACTCCACAGAGGATTTTCTAGTGCATGTGTCAATACAAATTTGGAAAAAACTGGTGATAAAAATACACTAGAATCCAATTATGTGAAATAGTTTTACGAATAAACTGACATTATAATTATTATAAAATCTATTATACAAATAGACTATTTCTTCCTAGAGCTTATCTTAAAATGTTGTTATAGTTGTAGAAACTCTTTTGAGTAGATGAAGTATCCCTACAACCGCAAGGGTAAATGAAGTAACATTTTAACAGCAAGGGTAGATAAATTCCTTCAACTTTTTTTATTCAATTGAATTAACAAATTTTAACACATCAATTCGAAGGATTAACAGCAAATGTAATTTTATAATGACCATTATTAAAAACATCTATTTTTGGAACACCAAATATTGTACTCGTTCGCGAGGTGTTGGATTGATTTTCAAGTCCACGAAGTCTACACTTTGGATATAGCAATCTCATTGCATACTGACTGTTCAATGTAAGACTCTGCAAGCGAATGTACTTTCTCACAATTTCCATTAACAATCTCCACTATTGTCAGTTATATAGATATAACAAACAATCCTGAATAATTTTGAGGAAACTGTTTATTCTACTCCTTTCAATTTTTGACAGGGTAACATTGATTGATGGGGTAATAGTGTCTGATTTGTCTCCCACATAATATTTCAATTTCAGTATAACAATTAAAATTTTTACAGTCAGCTATAAATTATTTGAAACGACACTTCCTTATTGTTGACATCAAATTATTTCATTTGTCCTGTTATCGTAGTGGTCTAGAAGTCTGGCTGCATGAAATGAGGAATTGTAGTACAATTCTACATTTTGCCAACCAGTATCGGTTACCTGTCTATATAAATGCATAAGTTATTAACAAAGTCGCATCATCCTACATTCAAATTTCTCCAAATCTACAAATTTTGCATTGTTTTATGTATTTAAGACCTTCTAATCCAAATAAAATCCTGAGTGTTATATATGGCTGAATGTGTTTTCAATAGGAGATTCAAATATTGACTGAATATACAGGGTAATGAATATAAAAAACCAGAGTGACTAATAATATAAAACAAACAGCAAATTAAGCAACATTGCAAATATCAAATCTAGGATCTACGTATCACAAAATGGGTGTACTCCAGATACAATTAAGACTAGCAATTGACGAGATAATTGGCCGTATCCAGAATTTCGGACCACTCTGTATAAAACAGCTTCATAAATTATCATAATGTGACTGCATAGCGCAATTGTTTAGAAGTCTGACTGTGTATGGCTCGAATTCTGGTTGCGGTGATGATTTTTATTCATTTATTGTGATAAACAACCTTCAATGAACGTCCTATGTTACGTGATCTATTTATTATCCACACCCATTATTCACTGTTAAATAATGTACTTCATTATACTTGGAAAAGCACACATAGCATGTGAACATTATCAA
>CAJUYG010000210.1:194053-231316 GCA_910591675.1 Galerucella calmariensis
AGTTCTACCTATATAAATTTTATCACAGTCGTCATTACCACATTTTACCTTATAAACTCCTGATTTATTTAGTTTTGAAGATTTGGATTTGTTGTTTTTAATGAATTTGGATAAATTGTCAGTTTTGAAGCAAATATTCAAGTCTAAAGTTTCTAAAAATGATTTTATTCTTAAGGAGTATGTTTTCGTATCTTTTTATTTATGATGTTGTCAATTAAATTTGGATCGTAATTATTATCAACCGCTATTTGCTTTATTATATTTAGTTCTTTATTGTAATTGTCAATATTCAATGGAACTGTCAGAAGTCTATGTATAATACTATTGAAAGCTGCTAATTTATGACTGATTGGGTGGACTGAACTATTATGAATTTTTATTTATTTTTTTTTATTCTGTTGTTTAACGTCGGTCTATTTCTGCGACTGAGGCTAATCACCGACGCCGGGAGCACTCTACCCCTAACCGGAAATTTTGGCGAACCCACTAGTGTTGCAACCAGTAGTAGCGTTCTTTCACGAGCCCAACATCCATAGACTCGGGACCTCGGTTTTACGTCTTCTCCGAAAGACGGCAAATCTACATTATACCTCGTGCTCATTGGTATAATGCCTGCGAGCTGTGATATGCTACTCACCCTAGTAGTCTAAAGTGTTTCGCTGCAGGCTGTACGGGCCCTATACGATGGTTTTCCCTGTCATGGTAACCCATCCAAGTACTAACCATGTCCGACCTTGCTTGACTGTAATTATCGCATCAGAATGCGTTCCACTACAGTGCTGGGTCGTCGCCCTATTATGAATTGTAATGTCTGTATGTGATGGTTTGTGAAATATAGAAAAGTCATGTCTATTATTTATATTTGAAATTGTAGGATCTAGAAAGTTTATGGACTTAGATCTTACAATTTCCGTATAATTTAGTATTAAGGCACTGTATAAATAGAAAGTGTCTCATTATACCTCCAACGTTTGAAAAAGCTACTGTGTTAGCGAAACGCGTCACTTTATGTCTAATTACAATGTAGATTTTACAAAATAAAATTGTTTGATTTCATAACTTACTATGGATCTACATCAAGTAAAAGCCTCATCTATTCAATTTTTGAATCAATTGGTACATTCACCCTGTTATCAGGTGAAACAATAGAAAACATATTCTATGTTTCGTTGTATTTTTTTAATTGTTGTAGATTGAAAAAATAAGAATAACAACATAATTCAAGAATATGTAGAATGTAGATGGACCAAAAAATTGTTACCTATTTAGTTAGTATCACTCGCGTAAACACGCCACTGCATGTGAATAAATTGTATCAATCATTATTTAAAGGTCGCTAATCATTTTCATACATATAATTATGCAATAAAAATAATGATAATCTGTATTATGTAAAGTAGTTTTTGCAAATTAATCTTCTGACTTTTTTTAACAAAAAATATATACTTGGAAAAGGAATGGTTATTTAGCGGTGTGTGCAATACCTAAGCGTCTTGACATAGATGAATATTATTTTTAAATTATCAATAATAGTCATCAGTGTCATGTTTTTGAAGGTATATTAATTATACAGAGATGGTGTGGTCCGGTTCAAAGTCTTAGGAATTAATTAAAATTATTCAATTAACAAAGAGATTTTAGTTAGCCGTTTCACATGTGTCATGATGAAATTTGAATGAATATAATTCAAAATTGTCCATTTATGTTTGAGCGATAAAGGATTAGGAATTCATTGACTTAGTCTGAAAACACATGTTAGTACAGTGGCTATTATCGTTTAATTTCCGACGATTTAAAACTGAAGTGAGATTTGCTAACAAATTTTTCCCTCCTCGAGGATTCCTTGATACTTTTTCGACCATTTTTTTGATATAATTAGACTAGTTTTATACTATCAACTGATTTCATATGTTTTCCTGTATTAACAACAGCTTATTCCATCAACGTTATGTAAGTTCATTTATTGGTATGAAAATATTTCCAACTTTTATTCTAGAAATATGCCTTGTTATAAAAAATACAGCTATAGTATTCTAACGATGAAAAAACAATGACGTCTTTTTTGGTTACCTTCCTGCTTATCAGAATAAATAATAATTTACCAACGTGTAAATACAATTTATCCTCAACAGCCAGGGCAATTCACAGCTTATGGGTTGGCCAAACTTCAAGACGTTGTCAGACCAACTGGTAAAATTCCCCAGTTTGTTTTGACGTTTATTGACATTGGATAGTCGTCTAATATCTACAAGTTTTTTTGGTGCTTCTAAATTCATTGCTTATTTAAGATTAAAAAAAAACAGTTATTTTCATAACCAATTATTTAGGCAAATCTGCAGTGTGTAGTTGATAAAATGCAGGAGCAGCTGAACAGTGGATGTCGAAAGATGGTTACATCTTTGTTAAGCTATTTTGAACGAGAATGCCGAAATGGGGGCCCGCTTCTCCCGCTTACTGCTGTAAGAAACGTAAGTAATAGTATTCGCCCTCATTTGTATTTATTATTATTAAGAACTGTCAATCTAACATCAGATTGACTTTCCTAGTTTTTGTTAAGTAAGGAGAAAAACTACAACTTGGCAACATCACAATATTTTGTTTTGCAACGTCATCGTATTTTTATCGGAAATAAACTATACATGCGCAATTTCAGCGTTCTAGTTAGCTCAAAAAACGATATTGAGATCCCGTGTAATTAAAATATTATAAGAAATCCATATAGATTGCTTGGAATTTAGCTGACGATTTCTTCTTACAAAGATTTAAGTTTTTGAAATCACACAATAAAGATTCCAGTTCAGAAAAAGAGGTTCACAATTTGAAGTGTACATATTCAATGTGTACTCGGGCATAGCTCCTTTGCTTATGAATCGATTCCCAATATTCTTTTTGCATTAGATCTAGTATGGGTCCATTCCAATTTTATTGTTATTGAATCTTGAACTTCAAAGATACACAGAAGAACAAATCAAATGGGAAATATACCATAATAATGGTTGATAGAAACTACAAAACTCCATTATAACCAGGGACGTTTAAGCTTAGCTTAAAAGTAGACAGTGAACAAAATATACACCAGTAAAACAATGAAAATCAAATGGGAAAGAAATATATAACAAATATTCAAACAGATAGGTGAAGAACACAATATTTCGTTAACTCGTCATCTGGCAGTAGGGGTTTAATAATAAAAGGATAATAAAAAATGGAATACTGAATCATTGGTTTGAATAAAAAAAAATTACTTGAGAACAAAAATTAACTGGGATTAAAAAAATTGAGCTGTTGATGCACACAGAGGCCCACTGTATAAGCTTCGACTTATTTCATCCAATTGGCAGATGTTATAAGAATTGTTTCAAATAAAAAAATATGTAGTGCAATGTAGGACACATTTTAAGCAATTTTTGTACCATTCAGGAAATCTCCAAAGCAGTTATAGTTATCAAAGATACATTTTTCAAATAATAAAATGTTATTAAATCGATAATGAATCAAAAAGAACAAAGTGGTAGGTACATGAACCCCTACTGTGAATAGAACAAAAAAGCTGGCGTGAATAGGAAAAAAAATCCCCGTTTCGTTGTTGATAAATCGCTTTTTTATACAATCTAGGGTTGGTATCATTAGTACGTGGTATCAGACATCCGAGTACATTTTCTGAATTTGGTCAATACACTTGGTTTCACTGGAGTCACTCTGCTGTTTTCGTTCATTTATTGGCTTATGTATTCTACTTCACTGTGGATATTGGGGTTTTGGTCAACTTACATGTCTCTTTGGTTAAATTAGCCATACAATGACCTCGATATTTTAATTAGGGCAGTTAGTATGGAATTCAACCTGGCACTGAATTTCCGATTCATTTTTTTTCCTTATGAGGTTTAGGAACACTCACTGAGTTTAAAATCAGGCGTAGGTATATCCAGCATATCTCAGGAACTTTGCACTTGAGTGAAAAAGTTATTTGGACCATTATTGTAGACAATAAAACCTCACACCTTTTGTTTTCCGTAAACTTTTTTGTGAAACTCACCGTTTACGATTTATAACCCATTTAATCAACTGGTTATTCTATCTCGGCCAATAAATCTCCAAATATTATATAATCAACGAAATGCATCTATATATTTTCAAAGATAAACTTATTCTCCACATCTTTCGTCTAAGATTTTTTTGTCCAAAGTCATTAGCTTTTGAGCTATAGGACGTTCAATGTTGGACTACCGGACGTAGGGTCAAAAATTTCAGGGTACTATGTATAAATTGTATGATGGTACGAATTCAAGAAATCATTGGAAACATATATCTCGATTGTTCATGTACTCAACGATTGATTGTTCATTCCATCGCCTGCGATAGTATTAAAGTTTTTAGAACTTTAGATCTTTACGTTAGGCTGTAGCGAAGCGACAGGGGGTAATTCGCAAAAGATCTGACCGTAACGTTACGTTACGTTACGTTGCTGCGTTATGTGCCTTGAGCCTCATTCTCTCTCGTTTACGAAGCAGCGATTCATATGCTTCGGCCGGGAATCGAACCCGGCTCGCCCGCGTGGCAGGCGAGCATTCTACCACTGAACCACCGATGCTACAATAAAATTCTATGCAAAGCTGGTATTCGCAGTGCTGGTGCGTACTTGAATTTATTCGGATACATTTTTTACTATTATTTCCATAATTTTTTGCAAGATTGATCTTTTTTAGAACTTTAGCTCTTAACGTTGGGTTGGAGCGACCGGGGGTCGCGGCGCAAAAGATCTGACCGTTACGTTGCTGTGTTATGTGCCTGCGTTATATGTTTACGAAGCAGCGATTCAAAGGCTAGAGAAAACTGTAATGCCGCCGTATATCGATGTCTCGGGTTTGAATTTTACACAAAGGTTGATAATATAATAGTATAATAATCGATTGTTGATAATCGATTGGGAGATATACCTTACAGTTACGCACGTCCGTCTTAAATTAAAAAAAATCCTGGAAGGATTTTGAATTAATTGATAGATTGCAGAAAAAACCGAGGACAGAATTTTGTAACGAAATAATTCATCTACTACTCTACAACTACAACTTAATGATAATCGATCAATAATAATCGGTTATAAATTGATTAATAATGATCGATCGTTGATCGATCAAAAATAATCGATTATCAATCAATTAATAATAATTTTTTGGTTGATCAATTGGAAACAATCGATTGGAAATGTTCGAATATTCATCGATAATATATACAATCGATCAATCGTTTGTTGATAAAGGATTGATGATAATCGATTATTAATCGACTGAGGTCGTTAATCGATTGTTGATAATTGATTATTCATGGATTGATAAACATCGATTGTTGATCGATTAGAAATAATCTATTATATATCGATTGTTAAATGAAGTTTCATCCAGAGTAAAATAAATTCTTATATTAATATATATTATGTATTTATTTATTGATTCAAAAAATTTGATTATTGCTTAAAAGGAACTAAAGTTTTTACCGTGTGTCCCGTAACACGTCCTTCAATTTTTTTTTCATTTTATTCCGTACAACTACGAAATATTTAGTGGTTTGATTTCATTCTGGATTATTGAGTAATTATTATTATTTATGTTATGTTCAGATGCCACTATAAGACTAAAGGAAATGGAAGGAGAATATTTTGGAAAAATCCATTCAAAAATCATTTCCAGAAAAAAACATAAGAAAGGTGAGGATTCAAAATTTTATCCAATTTTCGAGCGTTTGGGAGGCGGCAAAAATCCAATTATAGTTGATGTTTTTTCTACATCTTCGTTACCCTCTTCGGAAGCATGTAAAAAAACTGTAAATCTTTAATAAATTCTTCATTCTCATTGTGAAAATTCTACCAAGTCCTCGCTGAAAACGAGGTTCACTAATATATAGTAATACCTCCCACCGCCAGACCTTTCCTACTCTTCTTTTAGAGACAGAAAAGAAACGGTAGCTTGTTATAGAAAAATAACTTTGGGCAACGAGTGTTGTCATTTTTACATTAAACGTCTTATATCTCAAAAAGTATGGACAGTGAAAAGTGAACAAGTGAAAAGTGGATGAATGCATTTCATTGATTAATTCAATATTTCAAGAGTTATCGTCCAGACACTAAAGCCAGTTCCTTAAGTCTAAAGTGAAGAAAACTGCAAAGTTTTATTTTTTACAATAATGGTCTGAATGACCTTTGCTCTGAAGTTTCTGAGATAATATCAAGCAAAAACGTATTTATTAGTAGGCGTCTGAAGCTCCACCGGAATCTGTCAGCATTTTGAAATTCTATCTCCAGTAACTGATCCTAAGTGACCTTAGCCCTGAAGTGCAAAGTTTCGGAGATATCAACCAAAAACGTAATTTCAAGATGGCACCTGATGCTCGACCGGAACATGTCATCATTCCATAATTCCATTTTCAGAAAGTGATTCTTAATGACCTTTGCCATAGTGCGGAGTATCGGAGATTTCATCCGAAAACGTTTTTTTGAAATGACGCCGGACGCTCCACCGGTATCTGTCAGCATTTTGTAATTTTATGTTCAGTAAGTAGTCCCGAATGTTTCAAGCAAATTGAATCGGACCTACAAACGGATATTTTCAATGACGTAAGTGATTCAAACACATTTTCCAAAATTCGCTCCGCATACGCCGATAAATGAACTTTTTTTGCTTTAGGACGCCTAGTTTTCAACGCAAGATTACTGTTGGAGTTAACCTTTCATCACGAACTGATTTCTGAGACAATATTGAGAATAATTAAACCGAAAACCCAATTTCTTTTATACCAATGAATACCTTAGGTTTTGATATCATGAGGGCACTGGAAATAAAGTAGGTAGAGTCCTGGTCAGACAAAGAAATACAGGCAATGTACAATACAGGCCTTTTATGTTCACAAAACCAGATTAGAGTATTTTATAGATAAGGTGGTCCACCATTCATAATCAAAAATACTCTTAACCACAAAAATCAGAGTTCAAAAATAAATCATCCGAAGCACAAATAAATAATGGATAAATAAATTAAATGAATGAAAAAAATATCTCCATAATTATTCCACCAGCCACACCTCTCAGTTGTAAAATAATCAAACTGTTGGGCATTTATTTTTCGCTAACCTATGAAACGTATGGTATGACGCCAAGGTTACTCCATTTCCATTTCATTTTTTTTTTCGCACAAATTGGAAAATTATTGAGGTATTGTAAGGTACCCATCACTCAAAATTGTCGAATAAAAATCTTAAAAAAGGAATCCGACTTTACAATAGACTAAAAAACTAGTAATACTTATATAATTAACAATAATTTTTTTTCACAATAAAGGAAACTGCAAATAAGTATTATTATAGTAGTTTCTCAGTTGACCGTATTCATTGAAGCTGTTGATTTTTTTTTCACCACAGAGAAAAAAAAAGTTTCCAGTTTTCATCCTCTATAGTAATTCACGGAAATCGTCGAAAAAAAATCAGTCACGTTTAAATTAATGTTTAATCCGTCAACAAGTTGTTTCAATTACTATTATCATAAAACACTACCTGTATTTACTCAAGCAAGGTGTCAATAGTTTAAAAAAATATGTGCTACTGTTGTTAAAACTGTATCCAAGAGAATTATTCACTGTGTTACTTGTGTGTTTTGATACATGACACTGGAAGGTCATTGAAACACATACAAACATAATTTAAATCTCCTGATGTAATCACTTTCCGATAAACATTTCATCCAGTCACCCTGTATATACTCTTGCTATACAAAGCTAAATCGATTTACAAAAACGTTTCGATTCGATGAATTGCAGCACTGGAACATTAAACTTTTTCCATTTTCTATTCGATAGCTCCAAGTAAAAGCGTATGTAAGGAAAACAACGCCTGGCTTTGAAACTTGAATTACTTTTCCAATTTTCAAAATAATAAATGTGCAAAAAATAATCAAAAGACACGTTTGACTGTCTCGAAATATATTCAAGAATAAGTTTAACTAAGTTTTAGTCAGTGATCATGATACTTTTAAATGCTAGTTAAATAAAATAAATAAACTGCTCCACAAAAGCAATAAAATTTCGCTAATATTGGATTCATGTTGGAAATTATCTAATGTTGAATTCAACAAGGTTTTTTCCTGTAAAATTTTGAATGTCACTAGTGTTTCTGACAAGGGCTATTGAACATAAGAATTGGAATACAGAATGGGGGTACGCATTGTTGACAGATACATCTAGGTATGGAAAATTTTCTGATGATCGAAGTGTTCGTGTATGGACTCTTCCTTCAAAGCCCCGAAATTGGAGACGAGTGTGGAAAGCTCATCTGTTCAAAAATGGTATAGATGGATGCTGTTTGGGAAAGCATTTGCTTCAATTGGCGTACTTGGGAACATTATTAGGAACATGACCGTGCAGACTTGGGTACAAGTTATTTACAATAATATACGTTTATGTCATGCTCCTATTGAGCCTACTTTCCTCTTTTTAGACGATGGTGCACGACTGCATAGTACAAGATGAGGAAAAAACAGTAACTGATACCTAAACAAAAAACGAAGACAACGCTGGGAAAATATCAGAGTACAACGGGGAAAACAAAAAGGAAACGTATTTGAAAACTAGAACATGAGATATTGAAGCGATTCTTGAAGTTGGAGAAGTGCACGATATGGCTCAAAAAATCAAGAATTTCCATTTAACATTCTATCAATACAAGAAACCAGGGAAAATGGAGAAACAAACCTTCACGATGTATTAATCAGAGGAGGAAAAAGAGGAAAAGGATGGGACAGCAATAATGGTCAATGAAAAAATAAGAAACAAAGTAATCGAGTTTGAACCAATCAACAGTAGGACTTTATATTCAAAACATGAGAATAATAATAATACCTTTGCCCGAACGAAAGAAGCAAACAAAACAGAGGAAACAAAGTTTTATGAGAATATAGGTGGAGTCTGAGAAAATATCTCTAGAAACGACATTTTAATGTTTATTGGAGATTGGTGATCAACAATTTGGGAAAAAAAGTCATAACCATAATGTTTCCATCGAAATATATCTCTATCGAGTCACCTTGCATATCATTTTGAAGCCTGAGGAATAAAAATAGTGACGTTATGCCTGCGAAACTGAAGTATTCATTGAAATCAAAATACGATCTTGATTTTCAATGCATCAGTTGTGGAGACAACAAGTGGATATGTTTTAAAAATAGTTTACGTCAAATAAAATACAAAACAAAATTGCATTCACCGTACATCTTAATTCATTCGACGATGGAAACTTATATATGTTTGCGAGCTGTAGATATTCAATATTTTTTTGTTCAAATGTGATGATGCAAGGAACTGTTTTACCGCACATATTTTCACATTATATCAGTTACAAGTGAATAAAATGATGGTGGATCTACACAACTATTTAAGCACGTACCTGTCACTTGGATCTTCCGAAAATAAAGTCAGTTTCTCTCCTAAAAAAAATAAATTGGCATTAGAATGAATGTAGTGATGAAAATGTGAATAACTTTCCTCTCCTACGTAATAGACCAGGACTCGTAAGAAGAAAAATTGCACTGATGCATTGATTTTTTTTAAATGTTAGGATGGATACCAATACTGTGATACATGCACTCAATGAGGAACGTTGGTGTGACATAGGAACAGGAGCTGGAATCTACGCAGCTAAACCCAGATGTGATGTCGATTGCAGACAAAAATCTGCGCTATCGACTCGTGTTTTCAAATCAACATCGAGATGGGGTATAACGATAAGAAGATCCTTATATTGTCTAAAACTGAAATCATCAGCATGTTCCAAGATCAGATCTAGACTGGTCTGGAACTCTAAAAACTCCTAGCTTTGGAAAACCATAATTGAGTAAACTATAAGTGAGTCCCGGAGTACTATGGAATTGTAGGCAGTGAAACGGCAGATTTCCTAGCAAAACTAGAGTCTGAAACTGCATTCACTGGTCCCGAACCAGTATTTGGAATATCAAAAATTGCTGCACATGTTCAGCTTATGTTGAGTCTCGGTGTATTCAAACTGGAGTACTGGAGTACTGGAGTCACGTGCCAATGCAGGTACACATCAAACTCCTAGTCAAAAAAACCTCGAAGTGCCTGACTAACGAAATATAGTACCTTAGCCTGGGCCAGATGAGAGGAATGGCGGCATAACTCACCGGTCACTGTTCCTCAAAGAACCACAGGCATACAATTGACATAAATGAGGAGAAACAATTTGTGTTTCATGTAACTTGTATAGTTAATAATGGATATACTATTGATATTACTATTATCATCATCATTACAAATCTGTTGGCATGGAGCATGGGAGAGGAGGAAACGGCCTACCATATTATTTTCGAATTTGAAGCACCTAGGGCTAGAGTAACTCACCAAGGCAGATCTCTCCAGGAAGGATCTAGTGAACAAACTGATGAGCATAATGGAGGCTATTAGTCTCTTCACATAAACATAACAACCAAAGCACGATAAGCGTAAAACCTGAGGTACCAAGGTCTCGAATCGTCTGACTATTGTTCCAAACTAATTAATCACTGAACATTGTGAAACCAAGTTTCAGACTTGACAGACCTGTGCGAGTCGCTTGGTGCTGGGAAAGCAATAATTTTTCTGCTCTTTACACGCTTATATTCGCGTCACTTGTAAGTAGGATGGGACTGAATGATGGGACTAAATTTCGAATATATTCCCATTACTCCTAGAGAAGAGCTGAATTGACTTAACTTTTTATTTTTATAGGGAATATTTGTATATACTAATTATTCATTCTATAAATAGTTAATCTCAACCCCATGAGATGGTGAATATGAAAATTCTGGTCGATATCAAAACACCTTTGGAATGTTGATTTTGTTAGTTATGGTTACACCGTCCGTAGTTGTTAAATTAAGAAAAAAAGCCGTTCAATTTGTGGAAATAATCTTGATGCAGATTCCTTTTGCAATTAATTGGGAAATAAATAAATATGTAATTTGGAAAACGTCTCGATCTATGATTATATAAAAATGTACTGATCATATAACTTCAGGAATGTATTCATTTTTTGAGTTTTCTGTAATACTTGGAGCGGATTATTTTTGCAGGTAAATGGGTAATAAATATAGATAATTTGGGAAGTGCTCTTATCTATAGTTATATGAATGTATTGATTATATAACTTTAGGAATGTATTCATTCTATAAGTTTTTTGAAATATATTCTGGTTCAGTCTGTTTATCAACTGACTCCTTCTGTTCCGTCTTTCTTCCAATAATCACGATACCCTGTTAATTTAACACCGATGTCAGCTTCACATTCCATTCGGATAATGTCCTCAGCTCTTTTATGGAGTTTCATACCAGTCAATACATTACTTTATGGCTGGAGATTGCCTGACCAACCGACATGATATGAATCAGCTTATCTTCCACATATCTCCTGATGTTTTTTCCCCGCCTGATATACAGAGGTATAATCTCACAGTGCGTAGAAATAACTACCAACGGAGGTACACTTCCACCCCAGAGCCATTAGCAGTCTTACACCTATAGGTGTACCATGTATATGTCACTGTTTCCTGGTTCTTCATCAGTTCGTAACTTATGAGTTGGACTGGATAAAATTTGGGTTACTCTTATGAAAGAGAATATTGATATTTTATATGGTACTTTAACGTCTCTTTTCCATCGGTATCTGAATAAACAGCTTTTGTTTTAAAAAAACATAACATCCATAACATCACTCACCATCTCAATATGGCTTTAGACCAGACCTCAGTAATGCAACGCAGCATTCTCTCCAATCAAAAATGTACATAAAACACCATCCACTTGGTGTCTGCTGTGACTTATTAGAAGCATTCGCTGCATGGATTACCAGATACTATTTGACAGAATTCTCTCTTACTATATCAAAGGTACGCCTTTGGCACAGGTCAACAAGCGTTGAAATAAATTAGAACTAGACAACTGAAGAATTTCATTCTAATTATGCGGATCCTCAATATGGGGTTCCACAAGGGTCTGTAATGTGACTTGCTCTATTCCTTTATTGACCCATCGGCAAGTTTCCTCAATATCTTATTATAACTTTCAGCTGATGATACAAGTATGGTCATTGACGGTAACAACACTGACTTTTCGATATTTTCGAGAGATAAATTTAACAAACTATAGTCAGTAGAAGGACATATCTGACAGATACGTTTTTAAAAAAGTCAATAGTGTCAATATAACCTATAAAAATGATGGGAAGATCTTGTTCTCACCTACTATTTTAATATAATTAATAAATCGGATTTCGGATTTAACAGTCATGGGTTCGATACCGACCGGCGACGTTTCATTTTTTTTTAAATATCTACTAATAAAAATATTCGAAAGAATTCTAACGGGATAACGGACTGGTGTCTTTCCAATAAGATATTATAACTTGTTATACAATTTAGATTTCAGGTGGAAACATAGTCAGCAAATTTGATAATCACATACTCGAACTTAACAAAAACCTCAGTAGGGTTACATTTGCGGCCAGGCCAATTAGATACAGTGTAAATATTTTTTTGGCTAGGATAGTCTAGCTATTTTGCCCAATAACAAAGTATTTTGTAATACGGTATAGAATTTTCAGGGCACAGCTGGTACAGCAAAATCCACATTTGTCATTGGGAGTAGGGCAATTTTGGCAGTATTCAATTTAACAAAAAGACTCAACGTAGACCTTTTTTAAGACTAGGGATAGATGACGCTGACAAATATAAACATTTGTAAAATATCTATACTTATTCATAAAAAGCGGAATGGATTATTGGAATCATCGCACATAGACAGCCACAAGCTGTGTCTTTATAAAGTCTTAGAATGTATTTATTTTATAATCCAAGAAATATCTTCTCTCTCCAATATAATTTCCAGACAGCTTATTGGACTGAAATAAAAACTTGGTAGTAGATCCAAGATTTTTCAAGTGATGCAATTTTTCTCCCCTTCTTATTCTTTCCATATTCTTTTATCTACTGTCTTGCATCTTTTCTTGTATTTGAGAATTTTGTTCAAGGTTTGCCCTTCTCCTACTACCAGTCCTGCCTATTAACTATCCTGATTTAAATATGTCACTCTGTTCATATGACCCAATCATGTTCGCTCTTATTTTGTTGGTTATCATCGTTGTCTGTATAACTTCAGTACTTCGTCGTTGATCGTTCTCCTTTGTCTATTTCTACAAATATTTCTTCTCTCACACGATTCTAGTCGGTCTTCATCATTTTTGTTTATAACCCACTGACATAGTTACTTATGGTCTTATCATTTGTTTGGTAGATTCTGACCTCGGCCATGTTTTAACGAACTGAATTTGTAGTTAAGCGTTTTTTCAAGAGATATTCAATCACTTAACGATTCTCCATAATCATTAATTTTTGAAAAGACACTACCAAGATTCTAAGCTACCTATTGTTTTTCGTAAATTTCCAATGTATTTATTCACATTGCTAGACATAAACATTTTAATGTAAATATAATCAAATTGAGTTGGATAAATTGGATACGCTGACATCATTAACATAACAAGTACTCTGAACATAATCTCAGACACAAAAAATTAATAAGACGGTGAAAAATTCGAAGAAATGATTAATACAATTTTCTCTTATCACTATAACAACCGTGCATCGATTAAGCTAAATTGACTTGAAGATGATTGATAATTATGTTTGCAAAGGGTATTTTGTGAAATGAGGAGATATACTTACCAAGTTAAGATGCATACTGCCCTAAGCATATAAAATGAATGTTTTAATGATACTGCCTCAAAATTTTTTCCGAGACACCGGCAATAGTGCTTATGCAACCAGAATATCAAATGACTCTTTTTTGCGTGCGCGAGAAGTTATCATAATCAGCTGAGCTACAATATTACCAACTCGTGTGAAAAATTTTACTTTCCGTTTTTGCCATGTGATGTAGTACTTTCTACGCCCTATCCTCGAAGTTACTTGTGTTTAAGTAAAAAAAAAATGAAAAAGCGTCGAATTTTGTTGATGTACTTTTCGAAGAATGAAATATAATGAAAATTGAACTGAGAAGTAACGTTTGCTCTCTGGGGACGAAAAGTGCCACCTCCTCCACTACAGCTGGGTAAGAAATGTGAGTATTTTCAAAGGCGGTATTAGAAAGTTATTTGAATGACTAGGGGCGAAAGGGCCACTTGTCTTACCGCAGTAATAATTCAAGGGAAGAAAGGACACTCTCTCCTGTGTAATACATAAAATGTTTCCCCCACCCACCTATTTAACGTTTTCCTGAATTATTATTGATCTTGTCATTGTTTTTCATACCTGTGATTTTTGTGCTAATAAGGTTGAAGGGGCTATGCTGGCAGGTTTTGTGATATTAGGTGGCGTATTTGTGAATTTGAAATCACTTTCTATTTCTCGTAAAAAACAAAAAAATTCAATACCTACAACTCTCAAAGTCGATTGCAATGTTTACTGTCAGTGAGCAACATCATACTACTATGTTAGTTCCATTCTTCAGGTTAAATTGTAGTTCATTTGGCCCAACAAACCCTAATTAATCCTAAGTAATACTTATCATAAAATGCCAGCGAAGCCCAGTTTGGTGAAGCTTCAAGAGAATCGTCGGCATAGCGACTAGCAGACAAAGTTTCATCCAATTTCATTTGATATGTATAGTTGAGGACTACACTGTACGTACGTTTGTGATTTCTGTTTTTAGTCCGAGCGAACAACCAGAGCAGGCACTAGACCATCACCATACTTTTTAAACGTTCCCTTCCATTGTAATAGTATATCATGCAACGATCATGTTATGATGGTTATTGATATACAAACATTAACCAAGATACGAAACGAGCCAAAGGCAAGTTTCGTATGGTTAATGCGAGTGTATCAATAACCATTACATGAGAGTTGCATATACTATTTTTTCCACGAAGATATTTGATTTGAAAATATATAAAAAAATGTACTACCCGGAACTCAAACCCGGCATGTACAGATCGAAAACAACCTTATGCCGCGCCTTTCTTCACTGTGTTACGGGACCACATTGGTGGACTAATAGCATAAAGCGTATATTGGTATGTTACTGTCTTACATTTTTTTTTTATTTTAAACAAAAATTAATTACTTCAAATATGTTCTAACCTTGGTCATGTATTTTTGGTTTGGTGCTCGATATTTATTTCAAAACCTTACGCAAAAGATTTTAACTGTCATGAAACACATCTCTTAGAAACTATCGAACATTCTATAGAATATATTGGGTCTGCCTACTTGGGTATTTAAGAATCTAGATTTCTATTGGTCAATTTTTCAGTTTCATGATGAAAACCAGTGTTATCATGAGTATCATTATGAAGCTGAGAATTGGCATTTAATAAACAACTTAAAGTAGAGGAGTACAAAGAATTATTTATTAGAACTAGGCCATCATCAGAACTTGCGTTTTTTTATACTTCTTGTTATATATAATTATTTTTAGGGCTATACACCCCAGTATTATGTCATCGTGATCAAACATTCCTGATAAGTCAGTTGGCAACGAACTGGATAAACCAGTTTGATATAGTCGAATTCATTCAAAGCCCTTGTTTGGTTAAGCCTCAACCTCAACTGCCGATTCCGTGTGAGCTGAGCCAAGCACGAATGATGAAGCGTTTATCTCCGAGTAATTATACTGTGGTTTTCAAGAATAAAAAGAGTTCAAGTTATAATACAATACAATAATAGAATTTAACATTGTACTAGTTAATCAACAAGTTATTCCTACGGTTTGCGTTGCCGAAAGTAATATAATTATAATTATACGCTTGAATAGTAAAACCTTTTTTTAACTTGAAGTGTGGAAAATAATTATTTGGTTGCTGAAACATTATTAATAATTGATCGTGTTCATGTTTAGTATACTAAACAGAGCCTAACAGTTCCTTTATGTTAAAAAACCGGTAGCTTTCCGTTTTTATCAATTATCTACACCAGAACATCTATTTCTAGCGTCAACAATTACCTAACGCAAGCCATTAATAACATTAGTTGACACTTAGTTATTTTCAGTGCCGGATGAAATCAATAAAAATTTACAGAAATTAAACTAAGTGTTTTCAACTCACCTAGGAAATGTTGGCTACGCGTTTGGATATTCAACAATTTTATGAGATACCTTTCTGTGAATCTTTAGTTTGGGAGGAAAACTACATTTGACTTCCGTTAATTTTTCCAATCATGATACACATGTAGAAACGTGGCAAGGATGAAGAGCTGTAGTTTATTCCGGAAGATACCGTCTTTTCGCACCAATAACACAAATTCAGAAGATGCCGTGAGTGATAGAAGGTAATTCTGATTATCTGATTCAAGAAACGTAATTATTTGCGATTTGAAGAGTCATAAGTATTGAATTTTGCGAGAAGCCTTGTTTACTTGAGCACTCTAAACATAAAACGAAAAGTCGTGTTGGACTGTTTACTAGCCTGTAGGAAAATGATAAGAAACGATTTAAACCAAAAGCCGTTTCCATCACGATAATACCTACACCTGAGTAACCGCATTCACCGGACTCGGCTTCCTGCTATTTTTCCTGTTTCTGAAACTGAAATAACCAATTAATATACTCAAAGGGACCAAGCCTAACCTTACTCTAGTGATTTCGTTCACGTTAGCTGTTATAGTAATAAATTATTAGAACATATTGAGAAATGCTATTAAAACCTTGAAGATTTGATTTTGTTCCAGTAAAAATGTCAATCTCTTGAACTTGTTATGCTGGTTATCTCTCTTAAATAACATTTATTGTTTTTGTCTTATTTATAAGTTAACCTTGATATCTCAACGATTAGAAATATTTTGATATCTGGACAAATTCAATTCGTTTAAACCTTTTGAGAAGACAAATTTCAAAAGAATTTCAAGTATTGAGAATATTTCGACAGATGGACCAATTTCGACAAATACATTTCAAGAATAGATCTCAAAATAATAGCATTATAATATTATAACATCCCACAAATTTGAAAATAATTCCTTAAAAGTATCCCGTTCACTAAAAAAAAACATCTACTGCTCAAGCTATATGCCGCGACAGACAATGAAATTACACTTCTAAGGCCCGGTCTGTCCAAGTCTGGATAATGTTGTAAATAATATATATTCATCAAATAAGCACTAGATTCGTCTTTCCAATATTGGATAATTTATATTCGCAGACTATATAGCATTATATCAGGAGGTATGAGTTCAAAATAAAATTGTTCGGGTTGTGAATAACAACTGATGCCGATTATAATTACGAATTGAGTTTTTCTTTTTCTAAAGTGTTGGCGATTATAACCTAGTTTGAATAAAAACTGTCACATTTATTTTCAAATGGATATTTTTAATTATTTCGAGAAATTGTAGATTCTGTAAAACCAGAACGTTACCCATATACCGTTAGAGAACCACTTTGAAAGATGGGATGATGAAGATTTCTTGTTTTCCACAGTATGTACCTACTTTGAAACAACTTCAATCAACATCCTCATTCAGTGAAGTTTACTGCACGCTTCCGTTTATTATGGTTGTTACTATTTTGATTCATTCTGTAAAACTACTTTCGTTGGTAATAAACAATTTCAGCAACTATTTAAATATTTACATGAAATCCTGATTTCAGTGCTGTCGCGCAGGTGACAGCTAACCTAACAGTATATTATGCCACGATCATGTAATGTCAAACCATACGAAACTCGCCTTCGGCTCGTTTCGTATGCCGGTTAATGCTCGTGTATTAATAACCATTACATGAGAGCTGCATACGCAATTTTTTCTACACCCGATAAATAATCATAAACCATAAATTTTATATTTGAACACAAGGCTGGTTTCGAACCCGGAACTCATACTGTAGTCTAGTCCACATTTAGCGCCTTAACCCGTTCGGTCTATGAGTTTGCTCGAAATTAATGAAATATACCTATCATGCATGAGTCGAATGGAAAATGTAATCATGAAATTTTTCATAAAATTCAATTTAAATTCATTTAAAAATAAAAACCGTTCATCGGGTGCTTCGTAGATAAACTTTTTTATTTGTTCAGGTGAGAATATTTTTGCTCTTTTTCCAACATATCCTTCGGACTTTCACTTTAATAAAGCTTGTAGTTTCTTATATTTAGAAATGTCTATATTATGGTTTATATTTACCAACGTTTATATTATTGAATAATGTGTCCATGTACTAGATGATTTCATAGTTTCCATCAATTCTTGAAAATGAGCAATTGAAACAATTTCGCGAGAATGTCGAAATCTTATTTGTATTTCTCCAGTCCATAAACCGTTGATAACGTTTTTAGTACACTTTCTTAGATTTTTGGGGCCTTGAACTGCATTCTCTGCTTTCTTCGATATGTGTGGAGGAGTCGATGGTAATTCTTCTATATCGCTGATATCAGACATTTTCATAAATTATCGAAGTTTAGTTAGGTATCTACGAAAATTTAATACGTACTGATTTTGACATCTAAAATAATTACATAGGAACTTGGATAAACGTCAAATGCACAGCATGCTTGATTGAAAAATTATAGGTTTCTATTAATTAAAAATCTGTATCGTAATGGGAATCATTATGAAACGGATTATGGGCATATAAGTGCATTGTTATAACACGGGTATAACACGGGTATAACACGGGAAACTATCTTTCTTTACACATATTATGAAGTTAGTTATTGTAATTTCATTGCAGCCACCGTTGAAATAATCATTTTTGTTATATTAATTCACCGAATAATAAATCAATGGTTAAAGTTAGTCTAAAAGACATTGACAATTTATTTGTTGAATGAGACTTCCAAATAAATTTATTCTCCAGTTAGTTATTGGCCATTTTATCCGTACGGGGTTGGTATATTTGAAAGATTAATATGACAATTGTTACAGAAAACTGTAATTGAGTCAACATTTCAAGAAGCTACATTTTAAAAAAGTTCATGGGTTTTGGAAAAAAATCGGCGGAATCATATTTCAAGATAAATTCCTGGAATATGTCGAAACGAACTTCACATATTCCAATAACTGTCAAGTATTTTTGGAAGTTTCTTCTCGAATCTAAACAGTCATTGACTGATAAACTATGTGTAATGAAGATACTTATTTTTCCCATCAGCTAGGAATATTATTATTACTCACGCATTGTGATAATTGTTCGGGAATGTTAATTGTAGATACATGGTCACATACAAATATACAACGTGATAGATGACATTAAATTGCTGGACAAACCTTATTAGCTGGTTTCACCATATTGGAAAATTCAATTGCTATTCGAAAAATGATGTTTGTTGAATTAAATTATTTAAAATTTGCTTGAAAAAGAAAGTTATATAATATGAGGAGCTATTGAAGTTATATAATATTCCATTCAAAAAAGTTTATGCAACGTACATTGTAAATGCACTAACAATATTTCAGTCGCCGTAAAGTGGGAAGCCATTTTTAATTAAACATACAGTGAAGAGCAGAAAATTAAAGTAACTGCCGAAGTTGTGAGTGATTTTAGGAGTCATAATTATAGAATATTATTGTAATAGGATACGCCTTTGGCTTATTAGTCGTAAAGGTACACCATATTATCTATATTATAAGAGGATTTCACTCTGTTCAGCTTATTGTTCAGCAAGGTTAACTGACAATTAAAAATGCTATAACAACAAGTTGTTGAATGAAGAATTGTAGCGCTGCTACAAAAAATAAGACCTGGGAAACAAATTAACCACTTATGAAGTTTAGTTCCCATTAGCGCCAGAATAAACAGGATATTCATAGATATTGACTGACTATTCGGTAGCTTCAAATTATCGCAAGGTGAAACATTCAGATTTATGGAGTGAAGCCAGAAATAACTGAATGTACTGGCAGACCGCATTAAAGTGAAATTGGTGTGGGTGACGAGACATAAGGATATTTCTGGAAATGAACAAGGTTCAACATGTTGTACCAACGGCTACAAAGTCAACATTCATCCCAGTGGAAGATAACTCCAAATACTTTATAGGTCGTGTGTGTGATAAGTGGGCCAAATACTATATCATTACAGTTTATTGAATGGGTCATGGGTCATAAAAAAACGTGCATAAAATGGGTTCTCAGCTGCAGACTCTGTAGCAAGGAGATCCAGACCCTAGCCCCTGTATATGGAGCACTGCAATTATAGTACAATCAGCTAATAAACTGCGGTGCTTTCGACATGAGGACGGCTTCCAAAGACGAGAAAAATCAATATTGCCGTTATTAACAAAAAATTCATCCTCAGTATTTGATATTTTTGACTTAGAAATATTTAATTTGGAAATAAATACTTAGCAGAAAATTTCTAGCAATTTCTAATGAAAATTTTCACTTCATACCGGCGAATTCTTATAAATGCTCCTCGCTGATACATGGCATTGAAAAATAAAAAACATACGTTCATACACAATGTTTAATTAAAATGCGTTTTCCGTTCTACACCGCACCGGAGAAAATACAAAGGCACTTTTATCCGAAAAGACCAAATCTCTAGTAATGAAAATGCGCGAGAAGTATGGAATTGTTTTGACATTCCACGTAATTCGTAGATATCAGTACAGGGCGTTGAACAAAAGTCAAATGTTATTCCAAAACTTTTATAAATTATATCGGGTACATTTATTCAATGTAAATCGGACAATTTGAAAAATAGTTTTTCAAAATGTTCGTGGCCAATGCATTATTCGGCTTAAATCGATTCGTTTGAACATATACAAGGTGGATAACATTAATTCCAGTTTCATGGAGCCAATGCATTTTACAACTAAATACTTGTGTATTCCTTTCAATATATATTCAAAGTGAAGCTGTACGTACTGAGAGACCGATAATATCATAGATATCTTATATTATGAAACACAGTTTTTTCAAGACTGACCAGAAAATATACACTTTCTGTACAATTTTTCGTCCCGAAGATAACGTTTTACCGATCAAGACCAGAAAATGGACGCCAGGGACCGGAAATAGTAATTTACGTTACAAGACCGGAAAGTAGTGTTTTTCAGGTCGAGACAAGCAGATTGGTGAGACCTGAAAAACACAGACTTTCGGTTGCGTGACGTACAATATTTTTTTTATTGGTGAACCATTTTACCTATTCAAAGCACCAAGCTTCCAGGACTCGCCTACGGCTCGCCCTGGAATCTGCTTGTCTCGACCTAACATTACTTCCCGGTCTTGTAACGTGATTACTATTATTCAAGACCGACCAGAAAGTATACACATTCTGGACAATTTTTTGTCCAGAAAATAACGTATTGCCGAACAAGACCGGAAAATGGACGCTAGGGACCGGGAAAAGCTTCTGCCGGTCCCCGACGTCCATTTTGTTCTCATTTTTTCAATCGCTCTTCTATAATACAATCTACCTTGATTTCGTTACTATGGTAACAACGTTTCGATATATTGTCGATTGATGACAGTTCCTTCACTTTTAATTATTTGTCGCTTTATGTCAAACTTATTATTTTATTTGTTTTTAGATTTGTTAATCACTTTGTTATAAAAAGTGAAATGAAGAATTGAATGATTATCGAAGTGTCCGTCTTGAAAAAAAATATTGTATGTCACGCACCCGAGAATAAGTGTTTTTCAGGTCTCACCAAGCTTATCTCGACTTGGGAAACACTAGATACCTTCCGGTCTTGTAACGTAATTACCATTTTTTGTGAGTGTGGCCAGGAAAATATTTAAAAATAACTTCCAAGTGGCTATCCTGACTGCCAGAGGGCATATTCTATGAATTAACATCAGAAACAAGTTTTTACTGCAAAATCTGTCTTCGGCCGCTGCTTAAAGAGACTTTCCTGTAATTTTATCACTTGGTTATGGATTTGAACATATAAGAATATATCGATATTCATTAGAATGTAGTTTTTGTCCGTACTAACGCAGTACGAATATGATAACAGCTGGGAGTCTATTGAATACTCAGGGAAAGGCCAAACTTAAGCCTAAGGATATTTTGAAACTCTCTCAAGCATTGGGGCCAAGGTGGTCGCTACCCTCCGTCCTCATTCACCGGCTCTTCTTGAGACGAATTAGTTTACTTTTAAAAATATTTTTTTTGTTCATCGTTCATTGTTCGTTTTGTGTTTTTATGTTGATTGTAAGCATGAGTTTCCAAAAAGCGGTAACCACTTTTGAAAATAAATATTTCTGAAAAATTGTTTTCCAATAGTACAACCTATTTGACATGTGTCAAAAATCATTTGAAGCGCAGTTCATTGAGGAAATGCCGAAGATAGATTTTGAAAAAGCGTATTCTCGGAATAACTTTTTTCATGTTGGCTGAGTAGATATCTGAAATAATAATGTATCGTTTGACCAGTCCCATTAATTTTTACCATATTTTAGTTATATGTAGTTCACTGATAGCGATCCTACTTGCTCGAGACTTACAGCTACAAAATGGCGCAATTTTTGAGGAAAATTTCGCGTACCTACTTATAAAAGGAACATCGTTTTTTATTTTTAATCTATTTTCCTTATAACTGTGAACTATTAATGAGGTTTCCTTCGATTCTGAGAGAACTAATATATTTAATGCTTCGAAAGCATGTGTCTCATTTCGTTTGTTTTCCACCATATTCAAGTTAAGCTATCGTTCAAAGACAAAGTAGTAACATCTAGTGATAAACCTTTAGATTCGCCTCGACGAACACAGACACACAAACACAGTAACTCAAACCCACCAAAAACGCTGAGAACACTCCAACCGTTTGTGCAAGACATTTACTGCAGTCGGCATCGCACTGTAATCGTAACATCACATTATTCACATTTACAGCTGTCAAAACATAAAATATACAAGAGAGAAGAACGTTAGTTTCACAACTCCGAACTCAATTAGGTTGAAATTTAGTTTCTCATGGATTCAGTGAGCTCTAATTGTAATTTAAATACCCCAAAATAGTGTTCTAATCGTTTAAAACAATTTTATTCAGTGGTTTTATTATCATTATGAAGATTTTTTGTAACTTATAGAACATAAATTGATAACATAATTTAATAACCGACAATTTAAACAAACAAAGCAAGGTGTTTTTATTATATTAGTTTATTAACTGTTTGGATTACATTTTTTCCTTGACAAAATATACTTCGAAAAATTAAACTTACTGTATCGAAAATTCAGTTTGGATAGGAAATATATATTATAGGTTGGTTATAACCAAACATTAGTGTTGTGCCATGGCTCAGTTGTAGGCATTATTCTTTTTTTTGTTATTTATAAACGTTGTCGCAACTTTGGTAAATAGTGCACTAAGGTGGTGAAGACAATTAATATTGAACAAGCACCAAAATTATCATAAGAGTGTCTGAAACAAGAGTCCCAAATTGGAATGAGGTGCCAGGCTTCACCACAATGGTGTTTATACAATTTTTTCCACTACTAGCCAAATTTACGACAAAATTTTTGAAAAACAGCTACATTCTACACTTTTTCAATGCAAAAATATGATTCACCAGAGGATCTTTGATGAAATAACGGTGCAGTGCATATAGACTTCTTTATTATTGCTACTACCATTTGAAAGCGGAGCATTAAAATACTATTCCCATAGTTTATAATAACCTATATCAAGTGCGACGAATTAACGAAACCAATTATACGGTCACATCCAAAAATTCTACAAAGCATGGTTTATGTTCCACTTTGAACTTTAAATGCGCAACTGAAAAAAATCAAATGACAGCGGTAGTGCGTTCACAACACAACACCTTGAGTATAAGAGTTTCACTTAGGTACAAAGTGAGCGTTCATGAATCATTTGATATATACTTCACACTCTACACCACAGCGTTCACAAACGCACCACGCGAAACATTTTCCCCGTCGTCTGACTGACAAGTAACACTGTCTGTCTTCGGTCCTCACCCAATCCACTCCTTATGTCATCAGTCATTTTTGGTTAAGCGCTAATTTCCAACTAATGGCATTTTCATTCGTATAATGTTCACTTGATGGGTAATTTGGAGTAGCAAATGTATTGAAGATAATATCCTGGGTATACAAAATTATTTTGCATAAGTTCTTTTCAAACTACTATCCGCGGATTCTGAATTTGAATTTGTCCACTAGGTTAACAATAAAAAAATTACAACCAATAATAGAGAAATTCAACTCCTTAGTTGGCTAGAAAAAGCAATAATTGTCAACTTCGCAGCTAGTAGTGGGAAAAATCAATTCGATTTGCCGATCACACCAGTGGAATCTAGGCTGAAATAGTTACACTATCATATTGAAATATCCCGTCACTATTAAGTTCTGGTTTGTCTCGAATAGACTTCATCTTACAGAGGAACTTTATAATTCATTAAACTTGGTTTACTCGTCCCTCTATTTACGATGTCCTTAAATGGTCTGTGGGTATCTAGACACTTCAACAAAAACAATATCAATAAAAATTTAGTATGGCCAATAAATATCTCTAAACATTTCGATTCTCCCACTGAATGAATAACTCACTCAAGTCTGTTTGAATCTCACCTTCACTATAGTTTGCCTCTTCAGGGCTCTTGTAGTGAGTATTTTCCGACTATATTTTCAAATCACCAAAAAAGTGCAACGGCTACTTATTTGGTGTGAGTAGAAGAAAAATTTCAACTTTTTCCGCTCCAAGTATCAGTTTGAAATGCATTCTTCCAATCTAGTGAAGTGCACGGTTCAGGAACGGTTTTTTCTGCTTAAGATAGCGTCTTCCACTCATTCCAAAAATGTTGCTAATAAAAGGCGTCATTTTTATAAGGAATTATTATTATTATTTAAACGTGCCGATCAGTAAGTTTCATGTATTCTAGTATGTATCGGTTGAAAACAATTCGTACAAAAATCTGGGTGAAAGCTCATGATATTATCCTGCAAACGAAAGTAATTGATAATTGAAAATTTCTTTTCCCAACTTTCCTTCAATTCGGCCTATTATATAACTCCATAAGCTTTTCCAAGGTGTTCGGAAAGTTGGTTGATTTTTTTGGTAATAATTTGAAAACAATATCCTAATACGTCATAGAATACGAGAATGGGCATGGAAGTACTTTGAAAGAAGAAAGATGGTGGATGAAAACCAACTAACTGGAGACTATAACGACAGAAGGTGAACAGGTAGAGTAGAATCTAGTACTCGGAACTCGGATAGGATGAGACTAGAGAAGGAAAACATGGATAAAGGCACTAAATGGGGCCCAGATGTGAAAACAAATAATATGATGATTAAAGCAGTTACCGACGTTAATACAAATCACAGAAATTGGTACAGGATGGACTGAAAATACCAATCAGTTGAAAAATATTCATTGACATTGTTATGGGGAAAATTATCTGACTAGTGACAAAAGATCCTGATATTTTAAAAAAAAATTAAGGTACAGATCCAAGGAAGAAGCTGCAAACACCAGGTATAATTGAAATGATATGAATAAATTGGACTGAAAATTAGACAAAAAGGAAGATACATAGATATTTTCACCTGTTCTTCTTCTCAAGTTTAGTATTTGAAGGTTTTTTTTGTTCTCTCTTATTTCTATTCATTATTATTTCGATACAATGTCTTGTAAATATTGAATTTTGAAGCTACTATGGAGGCTGCATTTAACAAGAACATCAACCAAAATGCAGTGATTGGGCTAAAGCTGGGAAAACAGGAATTCAATTTCATGTTTTTGATCCTCCATATTTTCATGTTTCAGTTTCAGTCATACCTAATTTTTGTATACAGTGTGTTTAAATAATAATCAATTAGGTTAGTATAGGAATGTTCCAAAATTGTCATTTCAAGATTTAAAATTTCATATTATCGATTCCCATGCACGCTCAATACTTTTAAGTATATTGAATTATGAATAAAAGTTAAGTATTTGAAATTCAAAATACTCACCCAAACACCAAGATGAATAAATTGTTTTTGAAACAAATTAAATCACTTAAAAATTATTTTACAGATAATTTTTTCAAATTCACTTTCACAAGTGTCACCAAACGAATATCCTAATATCACAATAAAACACCAAAAACTATTCAAATTTGAATTTTTTATTTTCATATAATTTTGACTTTTTTTTGAGTCGACGCTTTACGGAAAACGTTGAAGATACCGCGTTGGCGTTAAAATCATGCTCGCTACACGAATGCCAGCCGTCAACTATTTCACGATGGTGCGCTGCCGTACATTGTTATCACAACCTCCTGCGCAATTTTGAAGTTCCGATGCAAATGATATGTTAAGATGAATTAATCGGTTATTTTAACGGTTTAACATATGAAAATAATAATATATTATTCACTGAGAATAATATTCAACTAAATCAAGTGTTGTCAAACGAAATAAATAAATAACAAACTCCACCACAGACATATATCATTTATTACTTGACTGGTACCACATGCATTTCCAGAAGTAAATAATAGATGTGAATTTAATAAGGTCATCAATTCAATTTTCCCAAAACAATATAAAGACAAACAATATAAATCACTTCAATACCAGTGTTTTGAGATCAATACCAGTGTTTTGAGACACTGACTAGAGGGATAAAATGGTGATAATGCTGTATATATTTTGTTTTATGTAATAAAGTATTTTCTAAAAAATAGCTACCATATGTCTTTGGAAAATAGATAAATACAGAAATTTTTTTATAAAATAAGTACCCTGCTGTAATAACTAAAAAGATTTGGAAAGTATATAACTTATTCTATTGATGAATGTTTTAAATTATTTAAAAATCAAATATGTTGATAAATTATGAATATGTTAAGCCTTTTGTATGAAAATTTTTTATGAAAAACTGAAATTTCGAACCAAGTTTCAAAGATCATAACACATAATTTAATGGATGATATCACATCATGTAACTGCTAACAAAAATATGGAGTTCTCATCAACAAATGCTGAGGAGAAATGAACTTTTTCACAACAATCAGGTGTATATAAGATCATATTATGCTCTAATTGTAATGCAGTTTATATTGGTGTGACAAAAAAAATTTTGAAATTAGATGACACCTAATTAAATCTGGGATCTTATTCCCCATACAACTGTTTCACGGTTGTACCATTTGGAAATAAGTTCTTTCACAGTAGAGATCTCAGTTGAATCATCTAGCACCTGAAAGAAACGTCATAATTATTGATATTTTCGTTGAATTGTTTGAACATCTCTTTTCTAAACAAGCCAAACATCAAGCTACACTATACAACCTATTCAAGGCGCATCCAAAAAGTTACCACAAATTTGATATTATGTCTTTTCGACATTTTTTGTCCGTGTTTATTTTTTAAATTGTAGGTTTTGTCTTGGGAGTATCACTGTTGTTTCGGTAAACGAATGATTTCGATATTATGCCAGGTACTATGAAAATGTTATGTTTTTTTTCGGAATTTCAAAGCGTCCTGACGTACAGACAGGCCAGTCCAGGCAGAACTCGTGTTACCACTGCGCTATCCAGAATCGCTTTTTAAGAGTGAGGCAACGATTTATAACTGCAAGAAACTCAAGAGCACAATTTGAAAATGCAGGTGTTCCACTCATATGCGTTTAAACTGTACGCTGACGACTGGTGGGGGAGAAAATTTGAGACCCAGGATTGCTGCTTGAGGACCCGCATTGAGAGTGGATCATCGAAGAGCCAGACTGAATTTTGCCAATGAGCACGTTAATTTGTTGGAAACCGATTGGGAGTATATTTTTTGGACTGATAGTTTGTATAATTGTGACAGACGTATTCGCTTCAACCGAAGACCCGATAAGAGATACAGTCAATGCAATTTTTTGCACACAACTTCATATGGAGGTGGATCCGTCATGGTGTGAGGTGGAATATCTTTGACGCGGCGAACAGCCTTGGTTCCTGTGAATGAAAACCTCAATTCTAAAAGATACACCACAGACATTCTTGAAGAATATGTTGTGACTTATGCCACCTATACAGGACCCAAAATGCTACACTCATGCACAACAATGCACGTCCCCACAAGGCTCTTATCGAATGGAATACATAGACTGGCCAGCCTTTCGCCCCGACCTTAACCCCATTGAACAGGTTTGGGATTTTATCGGTCGGCGGTTACGAAGTCAGGGACGACAACTCCAAAATAAACAATAATTGGAAGAGTGTCTAGTCAAATTATGGAATGGCCTAGTTCAGTGCCTGATAGGAACTTTGGTTTGAAGTATAAGACAAACATGTCGAGACGTCATTTGCGAAAGGGGTGGAAACATCAGGTACTCATTCTATCTTCACTTTTGTTTTGTTTGCCATCATCTCTTGTTTCATTAATTGAAGCAATTAATTTTTTCAGGTATGTTTTTTGGGTTTTCATGTCCATTCAAAACCTTCTTCTCCAACTTGGCAAATAATCTCAAATTATTTTTCAATTCGTATGTATATTGTGAAAAGTCAAAGTAAGATGTAAGTTATTCCCATTGTTCGCTAATGTATTATGTGGGTATTGTGTCTGTATTATGTATGTTCATTAATTTTTTTTTTCATAATGTTATTTTAATATTCCCACATTTCTACTCGAAGCAAGTGTTTACTCACTTATCGAGTATACCATTCTAATCGCTAGTTTCTTTTTATCCTGTATTCTGATTGTAAGAATGTTGATTGAGAATAAACAATATTATTATTATTATAATTTGAACACCTTGAATCTCTCCATAAGTTATAAGATATTAAGAAAAAAAACGCGAAATGGGACATTGAACCAGTATAATAAGTTATAAAAATAATGAGCAGTTGACAAAGAAAATTTGATATTCCATGGAATGACGAGTATAAACGAATTGATAAAAAAAAGGTAGAAGGAACATGAGCTTTTCAATTGGCAATAACTTACAATATCTAGTATAGCCCACGCGATGCTATGAAATTTCATTATTATTATTATTTATTTATTTACGGGCAAGCCCATTTTAGGTATAAATTACAATTTTAAAATTATAATTAAAATAAAATGAAAAAAATATGGAATAATTACATGTCATACAATAAAGAATAAGTAAAAAAGAGGTTAAAAATTTAAAAAGACAAAAGACAATAGACAATAAGCTTAAATAAAGCATTAACATTAAAACATTTAAAGCTCGGTATTCAGTAACTGAGTTTTAAAGTGATGAAAGGGGGTGTTAAACATCTCAAGATCATTATGAGTATTGGCTAATCTTAACATTCTTGGAATACAGCTATTGAAAGTATTGTTTAAACGATAAAAAGGTACATAAAATGTTTGTTGCTGTCGGGTTGATCGGGTTTGAACATGAAGATTAATTTTTGCTAGAAGTTCAGCACAACTGCATCTGCCATTGATAATGTTGAAAAGTAATGTCAGGTCTCTCTGTTTCCTCCTAGTTTCCAAGGAGGGGATGTTCAGTTTCGAGAAAAAATAACATTTTCCCAGTATGTATCTATCCAAAACTGCTTCTCATCAAAATTTTGGTTCGAGATATGGATTCTACTTTTAAAACCTTTTTTTCTCTAGCCTTGGATTTTTTATAACCATAATGATCCTGTTGACTGCCCCAAAATACATATTTTTCGATATTTTGAAGTTAACGCCGGAACAATACTGTCAAAACAATTCAATACAGTAAAACCATATCACCTCATATGCCATTTATTTTACGGTAGAAATCATGGTTTGAATTATCAGTGACAATTTTGAATTCATATTGTTTTTTATCCATATTTTCCATCGAAATTCAAATGAATCAAATTGTACCTAACCCATTTCATCATTCACCACGCCGGTGAATGTTTGCGTTTATTATTTTAATTTGTTTAGTTGCGATAAATGACGCTGATTAGATTCGAATAGATATTCTGCACGTTGTTTCCCACATTTATTTAAAATTGAATATCGTACTGAATTTGACGCGATTTTATTTAAAATGTTACCAGCTTGTTTATTGTAAAAGGATCTGCTGAGCATTTATTCGTGATATTGATTTTGTACTCTGACAATATTCTCAGTATCTATAAAATAATTTTTTTGTCACTAAAAATTACTGGAAATATTGCTAGCAATTTCCACATCCTAACTCCATTTATAGTCCATATACTTATGAGGCCTGGAAGGTCTTAATAGGATCAAATAGCAGGGGTCGAGGTTCGTCATGAAAATTCTCAATTTTAATAGCTCAACGTGTATGATTATATTTTATTATCATAATTTCAGTGAAGAATGAAGCAGAACACAGTATTATCTAGTTCCAAAGTTAGTTTTTCGCAATGTGCCATAAAATGATACCAATATGTTGTAGTGATGGGAGCGTTTCATTTCAATTTCATGTTACATTATTCGGAGATCCAATAGTTGTTCTAATTTTTTGGTCATAGATTCTTTCAGCTCCTGACGAAACAATTCCAATGCCTCTGCGCATAGCGGTGAACGTTAAACTTTGTGACCAATCCATTTCGGAACCAGAGCATGAAATTGGTTCCTCAAATTATGACTGGTACATTATCCATGATAAAATTGGCAGCCCCAGGTTTTGGTAGATATCAAGGTTCGAATCTTTTTTAAAGACTTGAGCAGTTTATTAACCATAGTCGTCAACTTTCAATTATTTTTAAAAAGTATGCCTACATCTGCAACAAAACCGACATTTTCTCCTGCATGCATAATTCTATATCTTGAGCCACTACCTGTTGTTACCTATTTTATTTATTTAAAATAATGAGGTAAGATAAATTGCTACGGCGACTCAATGTAGAGAGCACCTCAGGTGTGAATTCGGAGACCAAACTAATATCAGTTCAGGGAGTAGTCTTACCGGTTCGCGGGTAATCCTACTTTATTTAAGTTATTGAAGTTATATTGAAGTTAATGATATAATAGATGAAATTAAAAAACCAAATGAATTTAATAAGTTAATAAATCAAGTTAGGGAATGTAATTAAAGTTAATCAAGAAAGGTAAGTGGGCGCCACCCTCAATAATATTAGTCGACTGGTTTTCACCTCACAACTCTCTATCAACAAACCTGGAAATGCTGGAAGGGAAGGAATATGAACAACGTTGTTGAACTTACAAGTTGTTTAATGAATTTAAAACTAATATGACAGTGAATGAATGTTGTTTTATGTTGTTTACGTTGTTTGTTGTTTTACGTTGGTTTTACTTGCCTTATTTTCTTCGGACAGGTTCCAGGTGTCTGATGTTAATCTACGTCATAGAAACTACTTCGTCCGGAATGTCACGTACAAATTGGCAGGTACAAAGTGGCAGGTAAAAGGTGCTAGGAAACATACAGTGTATCAGCAATAGTTAAATTTTTTTTATGTGAAATTCAGGATATCTGCAGTAATTCGGTTTACAATTGGTTACAAAAAAAGATCATTTGAGAACGTGATTCATAAAAAAATATGCTGTATTTCACTATTAAAAACAAAAGAAGCAATAAAGAAATGTGATATGATACGATATGATATTATTAAGGAAATCTTATTTATTTCCATTCATCAAAGAAATCAAAGAGACAATATCTAAATAATATAAAAACTCAATTTCATTTTATTACTTATTTCAATCACAGAAGGCGAAAAAAAATGTAATGTAGAATGTAATCCGGAAATATAATATCCTAGGTTGATAATTAGATTGAATTAATTGATTGACTAATAAAGACTTTAACTATATACATGTGTACCTTTTATCAACTGTACAAGAAAAACTATACCAAAGAACAAGATAAAAAAAACCAATATCGCTGTATGCGTGTATCTGGCGCTTATTACTAGGAGGAAAAAATATAAAATCAAGAATCAGAAATGAAAAGCATACACGTAAATGCAACTTACCATTCACATTGAATGCACTTTGGAAAAAAAAAGTTTGAGGTAAACCTCTCACAAGAAATTAAAATTAACCCTATCGTTTCATGGTTCATAGGAGAAAAAAAGCTTATTCTTACTACTCGCTATTAAATTGAACCATGCGATGAGCAATCGACATACGTTGCATATCCCTTTCCTGTTCACATGCTCCGCTTTGAGAAAGAATTTACATATTGGTAGTGTGTTCCTAATTTCTCTCTCTATAGGAGAGAAGAATTGAAATATTTGACCAATATCAGTGTATACTGATCCTCACCAACGGAGATTATCCGTCGCACAATAAATGTGAAAATTTGCCTTTCAGCGGTGATCGGTGCTACAGGTTCTCAACGAGAATCACATGTTGGTAAGAAAAAAGGACTGGCTACTCGCCGTCCGGTAGATATTTAAATATTCCAATGATAGTGGCCAAATATAACGTTACACTGTTTTTATTGCAGTTAATAGAATATTATTGCTATGTTTTTCTCATCTGACCCTCGCTCATCGAAAATATTCGGTTTATATTTATTGGGAATCTGCAAATTCTTGAATCGTACTCTTTAAGAATTCTCTATTATCACTTTGTTGAATGTTAAAACACTTTCTATGTATCCAGTTAATAGAAGTTATTTTGCGAGATTGTACATTAAAAACTTCTCCTCGGAACTGCTCACAAATTGTTTCTACCGATACTTCATTATAGTAACTTTCTCAGAGAAAGCTCTTTTGAATTTGGCTCTCAATTTTTTTGGTACCGATACAGTTTTTGGTGATATCCTCTACGTCTCTGTCGTTAGTTTGGTCGCTGACTTAATCCAACTTCCCCAAAATCGATGTACGAGTAATTTCCAAAAAAAAGCGTTGGCTTTTCGTATGAACATATTCCCTTCATCGATAATTGTTTTTAACTGTAGTGTATGGACAATGCATTTCAATACTATGTTTTGTCTTTTTTGTTTGCTACAAACGATACAAATTTGCCATCTTATCATCAACATATATTTGGATAGAATGTGCTCAGGTCCAATCACTTTTTATCCCATACATTTTATATGTCAGAGAATATCACAGAAAGAAAAAAGAGTATTTTTACGACAATACTCATCTTTTTCACTAAATTCCATCCATGATATGCACTCGGTATACATTTTTTCCGACCCTCCAATCAACTCCCGTACCGGCAAATTTAGGAAAAGCAACAACTCAATCGGTATAGGGATCGGCGGTATCATACAGTGCTACAGAGCCTGGGCAGTACTAAAACATAGAATCTAACGAGAACTATAAGGCTGTAGGTAGTTATTTTAAATATTTGCTCATGCCTCACACTGTCATTTCACGCCATTTCACGGTTCATGTGCTTCTTTTTGTTGTGGAAGTGTGAATTGGTTTATAGTATACAATGTCCGCCATAAAGTTGGAACCATAGGGGAATTTTTTTTATTATTGTGGTTAAATAACAACTTCAAGTAGCAATCACTTCTGCTTCTGAAATAGCTTAAAATGCGCCAAGTCAAAGTTGACTGGTAACATCTGTCAATTGTCAAGTTCGTAATTTTGGAAAAAATGTCCTAAAAACGGGTCAATTTGTTAAAATTTCGAAAAATGTTACTTGGAAATTATGATTCTAATCACATTTTATGCTCATGTGCCGATTTTGAGAGAGAAATTTTGATGTTCAATAAATTTCATATTTCCGTATTTTTTATTCACCCCCGTATTTGGCTACTTTAAAATCATTTGAAACTCTTTAAAGTAGTATGAAGGTTACCATTCCATTGTATATTGTGATTATAATATTCGTACGTAAGCTGGTATTGAAGATTATTGATATTTTATTATTTATTTTATTTTCCAAATTTCAAAAAAATCAGAAATTGTTTTTCAACTTTTTTTTATGAAACTTTAGTTGGATAGTACAAAAATGGTTTCAATTTTAATCTGAATATCTTAACGCATAACGACTACTTCAAAATTACTCCGTGTGCCTCCCTTCGGTTTCCATACATTTTTCTGCTCGACGGTTAAATCCCTGACAGCATTTAGTAATATTTGCACACTCTTCCCTCATAACATCTTTTAAATGATCCACATTTTGAAAAGGCCTTCTTTTGTATACTTTTCTTGTAAATATCCCCAAAGGAAAAAGTCCAGTATGGTCAAATCGGGGGATCGCACCGGCCAAAGAAATTCAGAAAACCTCCCGATCCATTTTCCTCTGGACAAAATGTTTAAAAATTCCCTGACTGCAACAGTACTGTGAATTGATGCTCCATCTTGTTGAAAAACCACTCTACAACATCTAGCAATATTCCTTCTTCTTTGTCAGCAATTTTCCATGCAACATGCTGTTTTTAAAAAATATTATTCACTGAACCGCTGTCCTTGAATTTTGACATAATTTTGCCGACCGTCGCTTGGGAAATATGTCTTTCAGGATGTCTGGTACTAAAAATTTCGGCAGTAGTTCTATTTGTACGGTCTTCGCCATGAATTAAAATTATTTTAACCTTTTCATCTTTTGTAAGCATGTTTACAAAATTGCCGACAATAACAACTAATATTTTCTAATAAACTGTCAATTTCGTATTAAGTTTTTAAAACTTTCATTCGGTTACTTATAGCAACGACATTCCATGGATGTACTGATTTTTTGTGCATAAGTTCCTTTAAAGTGATCTATTTATTGTTTGTAATTTTGAAGTAGTCGTTATGCGTTAAGATATTCAGATTATAATTAAAACCATTTTTGTACTATCCAACTAAAGTTTAATAAAGAAAAAGTTGAAAAACAATTTCTGAAATTTGGAAAATAATCCAGAGACTACCTCTTTTTTAGTTGAAAATATCAATAATCTTAAAAACCAGCTTACATACGAATATTATGATCACAATATGAAATGGAATGGTAGCCTTTATACTACTTTAAAGAGTTTCAAATGATTTTAAAGTAGCCAGATACGGGGGGTGAATAAAAAATACGAAAATATGAAATTTATTGAACATCAAAATTTCTCTCTTAAAATCGGCACATAAGCATAAAATGTGATTAGAATCATAATTTCCAAGTAACATTTTTCGAAATTTTAACAAATTGACCCGTTTTTAGGACATTTTTTCCAAAATTACGAACTTGACAATTGACAGATATTACCAGTCAACTTTGACTTGGCGCATTTTAAGTTATTTCAGAAGCAGAAGTGATTGCTATCCAAAGTTGTTATTTAACTACAATAATAAAAAAAATTCCCATATGGTTCCAACTTTATGGCGGACATTGTATATCATTAATTATTATCTAAAAAGATAACAATGTACAAATAAAATATTTTGGAGGAATATAACGGATAGTGCACTAGGTAAGTTCCTTTTAGGTGAAATGAAGCAAAGCTTCTCCATTACATAAAAAGTGACACATTACTGAAATAGTATTTCTTTATATAGCTTTATTTTTCTATTCCAGGCAGAACGAGGGATTTGAAAGGGTAATTTTTTGAATGTATATTCCATCTCCATGGTATATTTATTGAATATAATAAAAAGTGATTTGAATTTATTTTTTAAACCGGAGAAGTTAATGAACATTTGTTTCTACCCCACTATGGCAGAGGGCCACAACAAGAAACAAAAATTCCATCTACAAGCAAAGAGTGTGTCTAAGAAGTATTGGTGTGCATTTTGCCTTTTTCAGTTGTTGATAATCAGTAAAAGTACCATAAATTCCATATTGTATAAAATTTGTGAATGATGAAATTGTTCACAGATATAGCAAAATCACTATGGGGCCATTTAAGGATGCTCCCTCATTAATAACTGCCAATAAGAAAATACTAGGAAAAAGTCCAAGATAGATAGTCCAAGATAAGCAGTTTCGAGAAACAAGTATTCAAACTTTCACAGTACCAATTGAAAATGTATATATTAATAATTAATATATTATTAATGGCAGTAATAATCTCAACAAGATATAAAAGAGACTTCCTGTGAACTACCCTATGGTATGTTTTTTGGGTATTAGATAGTTTTTTTTTTTTTTTTTTGTAATACATGAATAATAATTGTTCTTGAGCTCTTATACTGTTTCTTTCTGTTCACGAATACATGGAAAAACATTTTTGATAATTGAAGAAAATATATAAACTGGTTGATTATTATTCAACTTTTCCCACTTTAGACATTATACTATACATTTTTTGTCATTTCACTTAATTAAACTCGACTATTCGATTGTTATTATTGTATCCATCAAGTGTTGCACTAGAAGTAAAATTACAGTAATTTCCAATATTCCGCAAGAATATTCTTTTTCGGCTGTTAGCGAAAATCACAACCATGTAAAAGAAGTTAGAGCTCAAGGTGACGCCGTCCGTACAAATAATTCGCCACATGGAGCGCCACGGGTCAGATACCCATCCATAAGTAGATTATCTGTTATCATTGGCGGTGAAAGTATCACAGCTGCTTGTGCCACTGACATCGCAGGAGTTGTGGTGCCTTTGGCGCTCATGATTGAAGAGAAGGGGGTTCTACCTTTCTCATTCTTGTGATATACAGAGCGGTCCGTAAGTAATGGTCCAAAGTGAAATGGAAGATTTTCCGCCTGAAAATATTACAATCTGACGCAACTTTTTTTCACAAATACAGGGTGGCAAAGATGGAATGTCAAAAATTTTATTAGCACAAAATTAATATTGTTTGTCAGCAAATTCATTATCAGCTATAACATAGCAGAAACATTGATAATTCGCAATAATTTTTCCATAACTTTCCTCAAGCATGTTGCTTTAAGATAACAACCCTCCGCCTCCGGAGCCGGGTTGTTTACCAGGCAATACGCTTTCGAAATCTATGACAATATTATTCCAAGTTATCTTTTTATTTTTTATTTTTTTTATATCAGTCCCTCAACGTCGCTCCAACCAATGGGGTTATTAGCGACAAAATCAGGTACATGTACAAATGATTATATGAGGTGGTACAGTCTGGTTTCTTTAAGAAATTTAACTTTCAGTTCTGCGTCCATTTGCTCGCCCAAAACAGTTTTTAAATTGCCTGGTAATTTATTTTGTTTTCTTGATATCAGGTATTATGTGCTTCACGGTCAAGTCTTTGTTACATATATTGCAGGTTGGTTTGTCTTCCTTTGTTGGTCCTCTCTGAGTCCAGTTTTTCTTCGCCACGGCTTCACGTTGCGTTTAATCTCGCGGAGCTTAGAGCTGGACATTTCCCACTCATTTTGCCATGCACTGAGCACTTTTTGTTTTATGTAGCCTTTAAAATCGCTAGGCACAACATTTGGCACATCCACCGATCTTTCACTTGTGGAAGCCTGCCGCGCTAGAAGTTATCCTTCTATATTATAT
>CAJUYG010000210.1:231416-259378 GCA_910591675.1 Galerucella calmariensis
ATATTATATTATATTATATTATATTATATTATATTATATTATATTATATTATATTATATTATATTATATTATATTATATTATATTATATTATATTATATTATATTATATTATATTATATTATATTATATTATATTATATTATATTATATTATATTATATTATATTATATTATATTATATTATGTTATATTATATTTTATTATATTATTATATATTATATTATTTCTGCTATATTATAGCTGATAATGAATTTGCTGATATAAGCGCTTAATAACATTATTATTTTTGTGCTAATGAATAAAATGAAAATTATGAAGGATGTTTTGAAAATGCGCATCTGTATGACATAATCCATATTTTGTAATATAGCTATCACTATCTCCATTCCTAAGCCTGTTGAAGCCTCGAATTCTCCATCTAAATGTTCAAAACTATAATTTTTTCAGCTTCCGTGAAATAACCTATTTCGCATATCTTACAATACCTAGAGGCGATCCTCAAGGTTCAGTTTTGTGTCCAATTATTGTACATTAGTGCAGAAAAATATAAGAGAAGTGAGCCAAAAAAAAACAATGTAACTCTAATGGTTATTTCAACAATGCTTAAGGCTCCATACTATGCTGTAATAATTAAAAAATATACAACAGACTCCATTTCTGACAAGGTTATAAAAACACGGCTAACCCTTGTGTGAGCGATTGTAAGCGATGACTGAATTGTTACTTTTCCAAGAAATGGTTCCTGTTTACGACGTTTCAACTTCTAGGGCTGGAGTATTCATTAATAATTCCACTTGAATTTCCACGGACAAATACAAAGGAGATTGTCTTACACTTTGTAGCATACAACAAAGTAGATCAGGATTATTGTGTTCAATATACTGTACATTGAATTATAATGAGTTTCGGGTGTATTTCGATTTTTTCTGCTTTATTCCAGTACCTTATTCTCACGTACAATGGTATTCAAATTTCAAACTAATAAAAGACTATACATATATTTAATCATATCAATCACATAATAAGTGATAAAATGAAACAAAAGAATATATTGTGCAACAAGTGAGGAAAGCTCAACTTTTCTCAAGAGTGAGAAAAGTACAAATTAAGTAAGCTATGAGAAATACGTCACTTTCTATAGCAATTGAAGAAACAATTATTTTTCCCACTAGCGTGCGGAAAAGTCCACTTTTCCACACTGTGATCAAATTTGTTCAGGTTTTGGGGAAGATACTGATATTTGAATATTAAAAATATATATTTTTAGGTTGTAGCTTACCAAATGACTGGAAAATTGAGAAATTCATTAGAGTTCTGAAATAATTCTCAATAAAGAAGAACTGTATTTTTCCATCAATTTTTCAATAGCTTTGGTAAAAGCCTCATCAAATGAATGTCGAATGATGATAATTAATTTTTTGATGTGTGTTTGGTAATAAATGTTTCTTTTTTTCACTTTTGGGTTTTTTTCCGCATGCTAGTGGAAAAAATAGTGTACCTAACACGTGCGTAAAGTGACTTTTCTACACGAGATTGCTGCAAAAGCGTGCGAAAAAGTATCACTTTCCGCACTCGTTGGGTAAACTACTATCTCACTTTTTAATCCATTTCAAAAACGTAGTCTATGGAAAGTTGTATATTGTGTCATAAGAACAGAAAGTAATTATTTTTTTATTAACACTCTTCATTAGCAGGACTTGCTCTTGTACAGGTATAAGTCAAAAAAGTATATAATGGTATATAATATAAACAGTAAAAGATAAAACGTAATTGAAAGGAATAATGAAAAAAACACTCAAAATACAAATTTCTTAAAGACATTCCCGAATATAATTATTATAATATAAAAATTCTCATTCAATCAGGACATTTGCATGTACGTATTCTTTTATTTGTCATGTGAATGATCCCAACGTATGACACTGCTTAAGTGTATTTGGTAAGCTATTAAATAATACTAGCCCAGAACTAAACAGCGAGTCAATACCCACGTAGTCAGTACCAACATACAGATTAAGTGCACTATTTCTTGTGTTATATGCATGCATGTCCGAAATATATGTCATCTGGTCACAAAGATAACTCGGTAGTTTCTTATTCTTAAGTTTAAAAATGAATATCAACAAATTCAACGTCAGTCGTTGTTTAACAGACATAATTGATAATGTATCCATCATATATTCAATGGGGGTGCGCCCATTAGATTTGAGTATTGCTTAAGAAACCCAAGACTATATTAGATACACGAGCGAGCGTAGTGTAGCGAGGGCAGCTGATAGTGAGTGGCTGCTAAAGAATTTGCTACATGTTTGACACACAACTGTTTTTGCTCACCGAACAAACCAAACAAAACACTGGGAAAATATAACGAAAAACTCTGACATACACTTACGTTTAATTGAAAAACTCACGTGAAACGCGTCAAATTAATTGATTGATTTTCCGGTAGGGTGGGCAAAAGAAATGAATTGTTCCATACATTGTATTTAATTTTTGTTCTCGACAAGAACTACTAATGCCACAAATGAGTATAACCTTGAAATAATTAACCGAAAAATAAATAGTCCAATGTATAATATAATGTATACCGAATAGTCTCTATCTGGTGCAGTGAGAATGAAGTTGTTAATCTGAAAAATTGTTCATTCTGATTCTGTTTACTCATCGTACTGCAGTAAGGAAAATGCTTTGAATTGTCCGTTATGTTCACGTCATTCCTCCAGTTTATCATAGTTATCAACATAAATTAGATGAACACCGTTCAAACTACCACTACACCAACACTGCCACTTCACACTATCTTTCGCACGTTTCGATGACCAACTTATCTTCTACAGAGTCTGTGGGTAAACCAAAAATATGGTGCTTTTTCATCCATAATATACTCAATTTTTAACGCGCCATACTGGGTAATTTAAATACAATCAACAATCTATTAATTTCTTAACAATTCCTCCCTACCTAAGCTTATTGAATGATAACAATCACAATTTCAATTACAAAATTTGTGTAAAACAAGGGCTGAAAGGCACTGGAATGAGTTTTTTCATTTTACTCAATTGATTTTGAAGAAATTGTTCCATTGAGAGATTTCTTGAACCTGTCATTGAGATATTTCTTAAACCTGTCATTCAAATATTCATTAAACCTATGTCAATTAATCAGCTTTTATACTGTTTTCCTATTATACAGTGCTATTCAAAAGTCCCCTTCCCCCCTCGTATCTTTTGAACAGCTACACTTACATTAATAAAATTTCGAGGGTGAAAATAGGGTGAATAGTAACAGGTGACGTCACAGTGCCACTCTAGCCAATAATTTCAAATGGCAAGTGATATCTTGTTTGAAAGGCATTGACATTGGCTACATAGCCATATTAATTTTGTTTGGGCTTAAACTAATTTTGACGGATAAATTGAATAAATACCAAAATTATTGAAATTATTTTTTTAAATTTAATTAATCAAATATCTACTTCCTGACAGTAATACATCCTATTAGTAAACTCTTGTCGTACTCGTTCGAATGTGTCAGCTGGAATTGCATTGCATTCTTCAATAATTCGTTCTTTCGAAACGCCTATGCTATCTGGTGCCGTAGTATGAACCTTGGATTTCAAGTACCCCCATAGAAAAAAATCTAATGGTGTCAGATCTGGTGACCGAGGTGGCCATTCTATAGGACCTCGCCGGTCGATCTATCTACCTCGATATTCTTTTTCCATAATAATGTGCAGGAGCACCATCTTGTTGAAATTTTATTTCCAGATGGCCGAATTCATCTGAATTAACGGCTCAATTGCATTTTGTAACAGATACACTTCACCGCTTAAATTTAAATTTGGGAAAACAGGACCAACTATGTGGTTTCCCAAAATACCTGCCCAAACATGGACTTTTTCTGGAAATTGGGTATGTTGTTCACGAAAGGTGTGAGGATTTGTGTCACTCCAATATCTTACATTTTGTGTATTCAGATTTCCATTGGGGCAAAAAGTACTTTCGTCACTAAAACAAATTGTTTTTGTGTAATGAGGGTTTTAACCAATTTTATTTATCATACATTCACAGAATTCGAGTCTTCTGTCGGGGTCGTCATCCGAAAGGTGGTGCACCATTTTTAACTTGTATGGATGGAATTTATTTTTAGCCAACACTCTCTGTACTGTACTTCTACTTACTTCACAGATAAACGCAAATTTAGTTGAAGAGGAAGTAGGGTTTACTAACATTTCAGCAACTATATTAATTTTTTTATCATCACTGAATGTTGGTCGACCAGATCGTTTGCTATCTTGAACACTACCTGTTGCTTCAAACTTGTGAAGAAGCTCCCTCAAATAAGTCCTCGAGATAGGACGATCTGGGTATCTCTCCTTAAATAAACGTTCCGCTTCATAGAGATTCTTTCTATATCCACCAATTATTAAGATAGCTGCTAGTTTGTCGGCTTCAGTACGTACCATTTTGCCTATGTAAACTCTGAAACGTCTCGTTAAACAAAAATAAAATCAAATATTCAAGCTATTTAGAAAAACTTTGCAAAGCAACAAATACTATTAAATAAAAAACGTCAATTTTTTTGACAACTAACCAGAGGCGGACTGAAAAATCTTCAATATTCAAATGTGAAATAATAATTCTGGTAATCATTTAATTCATCCGTCAAAATCAGTTTGAACCCAAACATAATTAATATTGCTATGTAGCCAATGTCAATACCGTTCAAACGAGATATCACATGCCATAAGGTCCTATTTAAAATTATTGGCCAGAGGGGCACTGTGACGTCATCTATTACTATTACGTCACCTGTTACCATTTGTAGAGAAGTTTACAACACTTTATTTCCACCCCCCAAATTTTATTAATGTAAGTGTAGCCGTTCAAAAGATACGAGGGGTGAAGGTGAATAGCACTGTACTTGTTAATGGCAGCAACATCTACAATCTAATTAATCTTCATCACAATATCTTCCGTTATTAGGAGGAGAATAGGTTAGTTTATTCAAAAAAATGGAGACTTGTCATTTTATGCTGATTACAATGAAACGAATTAGCTGAGATGTACTTGTGAGTGAGAGTTTTTTTAAACTATTTTTAACAAGCTTAAATAAGATTCACTGCATGTATATTTGTTTGATGGTTTGTAATCGCCTTCTTTGGACTCAATTTTGACCCACTTTGAGCGAACTGATTAAGTCGAAATTCTGCACACTCGTCAAAGACTGACGTCAATACAATATATAGTTATTGAATCTTGAACTCATTTTATGAACAAATTCATGAGGTTCCATTGTTTTTAACAAGCCTATTGCTCAAATCATTCTACTAGTGAAAACACATTAGCTGGCGCCGTGGCTCAGTTCGTCAAATCTCCTGACTAGCAAGCAGAAGATCGCCAGTTCGAATATAACTGCAGCCTCATGGTATTTTTCATATTTGTTATATATAATACTAGGCGAAGTTATGAATATGGAGGGTGAAATCAATCAGCTAAATAAATTATACTTCTCCAAGTTCTTCAACTTCTCAATATTAATCCCATTGTTTGTCAATACATCATGTGCGTCATCGATATTTATATTTTCAGGTTCTTCCTGTGGAAAGCCCGTTATCTCTTCTAACTATTCTATTAGTATACTATCAGAACCCTTGATTTGTACTGGTTCATGCGGATATAAGAGTATCCACTGTTTCTGGTGTTTGCAGTATTATTTTCGGTAGTGTACAGTCAACATCAAGTATATCGTAGTCAGTAATAATTTTCCATAATTCCAATGCAGTGATTTTGAATATCTCAATATATTTCGACATAATAATGCAAAACCTTGTATAATCATAGCCGTGCTACAATATACAGTGTGTCTACGAAAGGGGAGAGTGAGAACTGGCTATATAAGGAACAACCAACTCAAATGGAGGCTTACTCACGGACACCTCCATATGAAGAGATTTCTGAATGGGGTAAGCCAGTAACTCTCATACAGGCTGTTCAAATGGGGTGAGAAACATTTTGAGACAGTTAACGACCCCGTGATTATACACTGCATACTAGTGCATACTGAGGAGGCATCTGCACAAAATGGGCTAAGTTGGTGAACTCAAGTGTAGAAAATGTGAACTCTGTGATGATACACCTACTCACATACTCTGCTTCTGTGAAAATTCACAAGGACTTAGACGAAAGCACTTTGGAGAAGAGATAATACAACCATCACAAATACTGGAAACACCCCAGTCAAACTAGAGACCTATACAGAAGACACGCAGCTTTTGGGATGGAAGTAGATAACATATAAAATGATACAAATATTCAGTTCACGTGCCTGGTCTGTTGATCACAATCCAAACGTATTAATGATTGTGAGGATCTTCCATTAAGTTAAGGAAACCTAAGAATACATAGCCTGACTAGGCAATATATGGAGAACTCAAAGTTGAGCAATCGAAAAAACTGCAGCCTGAAAAGAGGGCTGCAAAAGTTCTAGTAAAGGTATACTTAGAAACACACAAGCCACATATTTATGCGATCATTATCACCCCACAATCTACGGTGAGAAGGATGGGAAAAAAATAAAGAAAATCATAACACGTTAAGGATTTACCCTGGCAGAGATAATGATGGATGTATCATGCTTTACTTTATGGAAGCACTGCTTGAGGATCTTTGAAATGATTTTTAATGTGATTTACTCAATCATAGTTTCATGTAACAAGTCGATGTCGATATAATAGTATTATACTATTATTTTTATATCTATTGTTTTCTATAATTTCCCAGGTGATTTGATCAGTATTTTTGAAATCCTCATCAAGATGTGAACTATTCAAAAAATGTAAAGAAGTATATTTTGAAATGATTTCTATAGTTTCAACCGATATAGATGTCCTGAAAAACCTGGGAAATATGGGAACCGAAACCATTTTGCTCTAGCTCGCTTATTTTTTGACATGTTTTCAAATTAAAAAGGGAAAACATTTGTATTTCCCATAAAAATCACAACAGTTTTCTTTCTATAAGACATAATTCCCAAATACAACGTTTCTTCTTCTTACTACAATAGTCAACCCCTCATTTTTATTTCATTACAATTTTCCCATTATCATGACAGTCATGGATAAGGATATGATTTTTTCAAGCTGTCCAAAATTTCATGTTATATTTATGGATAAAATTCGTGGAATCACTGTCAGACGAAAACCTCCCTGTTACAGTTATTTTTCTAAAGTCCTTGATATTCGATTGATTGGCATGTTTACTCCTGCCGAATACAACAGTCCTTTTAAAGCTTCAAACTCCACAAAATTTATCGATTCTACATCTCTTTTTCGCAACATTCCACCTAAAACGAGCTCCAATTTTTCTAATACACGCAGAAAAAACACCGAGATTTTTAACCCGTGTTTTATTCAACCTTCATGTTTTTTTTTTCTATTCCTTTAATAACATGCAAATACTTTCCAGTAATTAGTTATTAACATTTATTACGAAAAAAACGTACTTTTCTCATTTCTCAATGGTAGGTATGTATAGAACAGTGCTGGGTCACTCCTAGTTAAAAAGTTATTATCAATTAAATATAAGTTGCAAACTGATATCGTGTTATCGTCAAAATCTCTGGATATTTTGTAATATTTTGTAATTATATTATTGAAAGCATCTTCAATAACTTCTTGAATCACTTTTCAAATTTCAATTACTTTACCCAATAGTAAAAACACACAATGCAAAGAAAATGTAAACTAATTGTGAGTGGCAAAATGTTAGCTTCTACATGTTCAAGATATTTAAACCAAAAGACCCAAGTCCGAGCCCCATAACAAAAAATATTACAAATAAAGACTTTTTTCACCTCAGTGAAGACGTAACATCATCCGTTGTACATGAAAATTAGGTGCAGCTGAAACTATAACAATATCTCAATGATTACTGATAAAATAGCGAGGCTACCCCTTGATGAGAGAAGTGTTTTTTCAAATAGACATGCGTTGTCTGACAGTAACTTTGGAAAACGTTCTAAAAAGTAACAATATAAACATTTTGTGAATTTCAACTAGATGTTGCAAATCAGGCGTAACTTCTTTCTGTCCGCTCGTTGAAACTTCAAAAATATCAATAATCTTATACCAAATAGTTCTCAACATTAGTGGTCTACCTTTCTCACAAAAAGTGTTCTAAGAATATAATATTTGAGTAATTGAATAGATGAGGCTTTCACTCGATGTAGAACCATACTAAATGATGAAATAAAACAATTTAATATTTAAAAATTCGGTCTTCAACAAAAAGGTATCAGATAGTTTTTGACGGGAGTTCATCTTGGGTTTTTTAGGTACTACAAAATTACAAAAGTATTTCAAAGACCATAATTATCTCCAACAATAAATTCAACAATTTTTTTCAAAACAGAAAGCAGTGTAAATGAAAAATAGTGAGGTGTGAAAACGAAAATATCCCTATGTCCAGAATGTAATGCTATATAATGCTATATTGATCATACAGTTCGAAATTTTGGAACTGGACACAATGAACACTTACGAGCATACAGATTGAAACAACCATATGAATCACATCACGCAAAACATTCACTTAATGCCAAACATTCATTTAACACCAAGTACAGAATCAGAAGTACTGCATAATTCTGATGGAAAGAAGGAACTAGATTTCCTCGGAGAGTTGGAAATTGGAAGACTTTCAAGGAACCCACAACATGAAATCGGGAATCGTCAATGTACAGATAAATCTAGGGAGTTCACCCCAAACCGAGATTAACTCATGTCTGCAACTCATGCCTCTTGATTTGCTTTTAAGATGAGGGTCTCTCGCTGCTAGTCAAAAAGTGACAGAGTTTGGGTGCAATATAACAGAAATACAGAATTTCCAAAAAGTATACTTGTAGCTGGTTGTCCACTTTTTGGAACTTTAGTTCTTTACGCCAGGTTATGTTTGAGCGACCAGGAGCGCTATTCTGTAACTCGTTTCAGAGAGAAATCGGTATCGTTAAGACTCAGTTATCGACAGCCGTCGGTAAGTCGCATGTGTGGCATTTTGTATACCTTTTCTCCGACCGATATCGCGAATTCGAGTCGATGAAAATCGGTATGTCTACCGTTATCTAATGAGCCCCACGGTAACAGTTATCGATTTTCGTTGAAATGAAATTTTCATTATTTGTTGATGTTTGGTTGGAATTGCGAATTATTTAAGTGACTTTTTAATATTTGAAGAGTAACTTTATTGTGTATAGTGTCTAATCTAGTGTTTCATCAGTCCTTCCAATCTTTTCCACAAAATTTTCCTGCAGCACAATTTGAATGGCTCTCCTTGTACTGAATCAAATTATCCCTCTGAGCGGTATTATAACGCTTAGTTTTGATAGAACAAGAAACTCCTTTAAAATAATTAATATCTGTACTTATCCTATCTTTGAAACTTGAAAAAAAAAAGAGATATAAATGTTAACGCCAGATCAATCCTTCAGTGCTAGTTGACTCTAAATTTCGAGTTTTTGAGGTTGTTAATGTTAATATAAACATGAATTGTATCGTTCATGATAACAGATAAAAGATATGTCACTATCACTATCTATTATCTAATTATATGACCCTACCTTCCAACCATGGAGACTAGACATAAGGAGCACAAATCTGTATATAAAAAGTGTCCTCGAAATGCGTTAAATTGTGATGGCGCTCATGTAGCAAATTGGTCTGAAACGTTTAGTTGGAATGTCATGGTAAATTATTTAAGGTTATGTAAATGGAGATGGTTTGTTTATTTTAACTAGGTTACATTTTACGCTTGGTTTTAGCAAATACCAAGGAAAAAATAAGTATCTCGCGTAGCTGGTGCTATGTTTGGTTGAACGTAAGTTTCTTCAATATATTTATATAATTGTGTTGCAAAATAGCAATGAATGAAAAATATTCCTCATATTTCTACACATTATGCACAAATATGTACCCATCAATCACTGTTTTTTTTTGTTGTTACAGATAATGCCTATTCGGTGATATTTTTTTATCATTTTAGTCTACCTTGACAAATTTTCACAACACTCGTTTCTACAATTTTATTGTTAATTTATAATCAACTTTTATGAGATTTTGCTAGGTTAACTTGGTCGGCATACTTCACTCTGTCTTCAGACCAATTTGCTACTCTCGCGCCATCTACTATTCAATGCTTTTCGCGGACACTTTTTCGACATTTTTCCTATACAAGTTTGTGCTCCTTATATCTAGTCTCCATGCTTCCAACGAAATCAAAATATAACCTCTAATATTCTTCTTCTTCTTCTTCTTCTTTATCCTTTATTGGGTAATATCACAAGGGATAATTTGCTCTAATCTTTAACGTGCACTTTTGGTTTGTTCACAAATTTGACGGTTTCCCTCTTCGCTCATTGGCCACATGTACCGAAATGAGTGACGTCACTTCTATGCCGATAATTATTGGTTGCAATTCCGAGCGTCGAAAACCGTGGCATATTGAATAGCGTTATATTAGTCCCGTCGGCCGCGCAGCCGATGGCTGTTGTTAACATACCGATACCGACGACTGTCAATGACGCGTACAGAATAGCGCTCCAGGGGTCGCGACGCAAAAGATCTGACCGTTACGCGTTACGTTACGCTACGTTATGTTACATTGCTTCGTTATGTGCCTTGCTTGAGTGCTTGTGCCCTCTTAGTCTCTCTATCGTTTACGAAGCAGCGATTCATAATAATATGCTCTTGCCGGGATTCGAACCCGGGCCGCCCGCGTGCAATGCGAGCATTCTACCACTGAACCACCGAAGCTATATTGAAATTCTATGCAAAGCTGGTATTCGCAGTGCTGGTGATCTACTTGAATTTGTTAGGATAAACTTTTACTATTATTTCCATAATTTTTTTGCGCGATTAAGGGGTCTAGCACATTTACTTTTCGAAATACAGGGTGTTGAAATTTTGAAAACTTGAATGCTTTAATTCGATAACTTTAAATTGGATGGATGAATTGATTTGACATTTGGCAGGTTGTTTTTAAATGTAAAAGGGCATATTTTGAAAGAAATAGTAGTTTGTGCAACTAGTATGGATATGATGGCCATATCGCACGAGGACGAAGTTTGATCACAACGCCGTAGGCGGAGTGCTCAATCGTTCAAGTGCGATATGGACAATCCACACGAGTCGAACAGCATATTTTTTCTACGACCCACTTGAGAAAAAATCTAGAAAATAAAAATTTCTATAAACTGTAATATAACTTCAAATTAAAAATTTTACAATTCAATTTTATGTTTCCACTAATTTTGTGGTAAGCGTACAGTTCTTGAATGTCAAATTTGTATAATGCTACGGTTTCCTTTTTTAAATATACGATGCTGTTATAAGTAGATATTGCCAGTCGGACTCCTTCATGAAGGGTACCGTACCATTATCTATTATAATAATGAATATTCTGCTAAATATTCCAATCGTCTACCTGTTGTCGTTATTAATAACAAGCAGAATAATTATTTAAAAATGAAATTAACAATAAAAAAAAACTTCCTCACGGGGAATCGAACCCGGGTCTACTGTGTGGGAGTCTGGTATGCTTACTACTCAACCACCAAAGAATATGCAAATCGTTTATCCATAATGTCAGATGTATTACATAATTTTTGCTTAAAAGGAACTAAAGTTCCTACCGTGTGTCCCGCGACATTTTCTACCTTTCTTTTTTCGTAAATTTACACTTTGTTACCCGAGAACATATCAAAATCAGGACGACGAAATATAAAAATAGTTTGAAATAAAATTTCTATTCAATGTCTATCCTATTTATAGAAAATGATTGAACTCATCCTTCAAAGCACTTGTCTTAAAATTAATGTTTATTTTGAACTCGTACAAACTGATTTTAATTTAACTGTGACCTTCCGAAAAATATTTATATTATAAAATATTATGAAAGTATCTCACAATATTTGATTTACAAAAATATAGTGAATATTTTAATTTTTTCCCATTGCTTAATCTCAGGCCAAATATGAATGAAAATTATATTACGTAAAATAGTGTGCAAAAATTATTCAAATAGATGCGTGTTAATTTGATATATACGGTGAGCAAATACAAGGTGTAAACATAGTAGTAAATTATAAATGTTTGAAACTTCAATACCGGGCGTGCCCCAGAAGGTTCTAATTTAGAAAATTGAGATACAAATAATATCTAGAATAACATTGATGGGAAGGTAGGGGTTTCTTTCAACTATTCATATTCATACAAAGTTTATTCAAGATGGAAATACAGGGTGCGCACCGAAGACGGAACAGACTGAATAAGACAAACTTTTTTGAGGAAATGTGAAGACAGTTACATGTATTATGTATCTTCAGATTTTGGCGATGAAACAACAAACGTTTCGAGTGGCAAATAATTATATTTCATTCCAGTGCCTATCTCAACAATTTAACACAGATCTCATAATGAAAATAACAAAATAATGAAGGGGTGCAATTCATGAACATAAAAGTCAAATTGACTTAAATAATTTGTGAAACATGAATATGAGTTCTAATATTTTGGAACATTTATGGACTTATTTAAGACATTCGATGATAATGCGTTCACGTAACTCTTCTGATGAACTTAGTTGCGAGGCGTATATTTCACTTAACCAATCTCCCAATAAAAAGTAATCCGAAGGTAACAGATCAGGTAATCAGGGGGGCCAATCAATAAATCCTCTCTGTTCAACAATGCTTAGTAAATCTGTTATTCGAACCATGACGAACTGCTATAGTAAAATAAGGAGGAGAGCCATCCTGTTGAAATCTTACTTGGCTTTCGAAGTATCGTTTATCAGTTGGTTGTATCAACTGTGTCTTTAAATACCTAATTCCCAATGCAAAACCCGATGAATGAGCTGGTGGAGGAAATGGACCTACAATGCTATATTTCAACTTTCAACTTTTCTGGATGTTGGGTATGTAATTCATGCAAAACTCTTGGCTTTGAATCTGACCATTACCGATCGTAATGTCAATGTACAGTCCTGTTAAGATGAAAACAAATATGGTCTTCGTCGAGTTCGTGAATTAGATAAATTTTTTGGGAATGGGATTTGTTGGGTTTTGAAATTCCCCACCGGTTCGTTGACTCGCTCCAAATAATTCTGTTAGCTTTCCTGTATCAATAATTTGATCCGTAGCAGCTTGTCCCAAAACGGCTAAGCTACCTCCACTACTTCGTTTCTTGAGGCACACTTTCGATCATCGTGTTTGTTTGGATGTCGGTCATCGACAATTGTACCGGCAGTGATAGCACATTTGTAATTTTATGAATTAAACTCAACAATGTCTACTCTTTCCTGTATAGAGAAAACTATTCTCACTTATTTACTTTCTACCCCTGGTCGAAATCAGTCACTCAAAAAACGATGCTCTCTAAACCATCAGTGGCAAATTTTTGGTAATTGGGTGAACGTTTTAAAGACGTTTTACTGACAACTTGACAAAAAAATGGAATTGTATCTGCGATTGGGAATGCTTCCAAATAAAAAACTAATTAACTCACTCTTTCATTCGAAAAAAAAGTTGGTGGTGTCTGCATCCTCCCAAATGATTAAAAAGGTAAACAAATCTCTTTGTAATAAGCCCTATTGAAAATAAAAATTGACGTGTTTCAGGAACTCAGGTATAAACCTTCATTCACAGAATCTGTTCCAGTTAAGTAAGACTTTCCACTCTGTATAAACGGGCATTGAACTCATAGATTTAAACTCGAAATAAAACAGGTGCTCAAATACACGGCCTTCTATTATAGGGGAAAAAAGTATGTCGTGAAAAAGCCTACATAAACACAGAAAGTTTGGAGAGCTTAAGATTTCAAAACGAAAATGGGGATATACGTTGGAAAAATGAACACGACAAATATGACAGTTGACTAGACAACTGATCAACAAGGAGAGCAGATAAGAGCGCTTCTAGCGTCTTCGTGGGACACGATCAATTTTTTCGTTGGAGAGAGCAGCTCGGTCGCGTTCGGGTATGAAGTTATTTGTTTAACAGTCTAACGTTGAAATTTTGTGTATTGTTCGGTTATCTGATACCAAAGTCACCCTCGCGTCCGTTATGTACCCACGCCCTGTTCAAGTTAAATTCACTTTGAAGACATGGTAGGCCATTGAAATTCGAAATGTAACAAATTTACATAATTGATTGAGAATCCTTATTCCTTTTCTCTAAAAATGATGCACAAATATACCGTTTTTTCACATTTAAATCAATATCAGATTTGAACTCTGTTCATTCAATGTTTTATTATTCATCTATTTTTACTGCTTATTGTGGCACAGGTAAATGACCTTCCAAATGATGTCACTTAGAACTTCCCCCATTCAAATTTTATTGATAATACGAATAGTAACAGAGGAGAGTAGGGGGATGTACGACAGGTGAGAATATGATTAAAAAAATATATCCCTTGGAATTAAAATGATAGTATTTTTGTATTTTCTCAAAAAAATGACTCACAGATACTCAATCTGTTTCGTTCCCGGTGCCGCACCCTGTATAATCAATGGTTCAGTAGATGCTCCAAAATTATTTTCTATAACTTTTTGGTTAATCTTGTTCTGAAAACTGTTTTTATATCCTGCATACATACATTTATTTCAATAAACTAAAGGTCATATATCAACGGTGACAAATTTTCTTATCGTTTTTTTCTTCTTCCCGCGTGAATACTTTTTGCATCCAACTTTCCCCTGTCTTGCTGAATAGAAAGTTGTATTCGAGGTTTTACGATTCTCTAATCCGTATTGATTGTCCATAAATTCGGCAATATTTGAAGATATGGGTGAATGAAGGGCCTAAGTCACGTGTTTGAGAAAATGCGTTTTTCTGTCCAATATACCTTAAAATATGTTAAACTAGAAGTTTTAATACAACTCGATAAAATGTTACCAAAAATATCAGAGAATGAAGGAGATATCCAAGTATTTACAAAATTGACGAGAATATATTGATGAAGGACATAATATGTCTCATGTAACAGAAAATTTATTATATTCAACCTTATAACCTCTAAAATTATTTGTGGATGGCCTGAGTTTCCATAGAATGTGATATACGTACTTAGATTCGGACAGGGACTTTGGTCGTATCGAGGAAAATATACGTTAAACTGAAGAAGTTTCTACCCCAGATCAATATTGGCATATATTATAATAATAAAAGGTCATCAAGTTCTAAAGCTGTCATAATATTTAATATGGATTTGGAAAATATTGGAAGTTTGCCAAATACGCTCAATCCGACTGAAATGTATTTATGGCGAATTTGAATATTCTTAAGTAAGTAGATATCGGAAAGTTGAGGAATAATCGACATCTTCACAATATCGAGGAAGAATAAATGAGAAATAATATTTTTATTTTATTTTCAATAGTTTCATTGTACATTGGCCAGTATCCATCTAAAGAGAATAATGGATATACGGTCTATGTACACTTTTTAATTTTTTTGTGATGGAACATGATTTTTTTTTTCAGTTCAATTGTATAATATCGGAACTTGTTCAACAATACCTATATAGTACTAAGAAGTGTTTTTTTCATTTCCTTCTACTCGCGAGTATCTCGTAACAACAATTAAAAAATTTGTCGTCGTTTTTCTCGACATACACATTATGCCCTCCATTTATATAAGCTTGCTTACATACTTGGAGCGGAGTAATCAAATTCGTTTCCAGACAAACCGAATATATCAACTAAGCACAGTGTGTTCTAAAAATATTAACGCATATTGACGGTTATTTTCTTCAAAAACACACTATCATAAGTGTTTAAATGAATGGGTTAAAACATAGATTCAAATAACTTCGTAAATATTACTTATGCAGGTTTGTGTATACATTTATTTTATTAATGTTGCATTCAGTACCAGACCGTCAGTATCCATGGTAATCCTTCTAGACTAGACCTACCTTCTCATCATATATTTCTGGAAAGACAGGTTAGACAGATAGCATATTAGAGTTGCGCATATTTCCAAATGCACAAATCAGGATCATAAGGATCGTAGCAGATTGCTGATGAACGCTTCAAGCCACAATATCCTCTAGATGACCAATGACATAACCTCCAACTGAACTGCGATCTGTTTTATACCGTCCTATTTCCGAATAAGAAGAACTACCACGAGCGAATAGATCTTGGCACAAGAATTGCTCAAGAATACCTAAATCCTGTCTGGTGCAAGTGTATACGGCTCGATCCTATGTCATTGTGTTTCTGTCGGAAGTTAACGACATCGATAAATGGTGAAAAACAATCCATAACGTCTCGGACTCCCAAGCGGTTTTAAAAGCACGTGTAACATCAAAATTAGCATCTAACTGCCAATATAAACGATCCTCAATCGCAAGACTCAACTAGCCCTGTCTCCAAGCAATCAATAAAGTTATACTATGCATGGCCTACATTGTCTAGCAGGCCTTTCAACAGGCCTCTGTCGTCTGAATTGATATGTGGTAAGATTTGGACTGTCAGAAGATCCGACGCTGCTATCTAGAATATCCAACCTAACCCACGGAAATTGTATAAAGTATGGGAAAAAGCGAGTGTTTGAAACGAAAATAAAATGCAGTGCATTGCAGATAGTGACTAAAAGGCAAAATATATGTATTAAAAAATGTTTCGTTGATAATTTTTACTGGATATAGTAACCAACCAAATTACTTAATTTCAAGTCATGTGTCAAATTTCATCCAATCACCGCTGTATTACAGCGATAATACCCTACATATGGTGTTTTCAGTTTAGTGTTTATGTTTTATTAAAAATTAATTGAACGTCAGACTGACAACTGGATTAAAAATGTCGGAAAGATTTTATATTGCATCTAACGATTCAATTAATTTACCAATAATTGTACTTTTCACAACTGTAGCTTTAAATAAAAATAAATAATTTTTGATTAAAACTAATGAAGTTTGTATTGTAAAGTATTAAGCGTCAGATTAACAATCAATTTTTTGATATTTACAAAGTAAAAAATTATCTTATCGAATACTCCTCGGGTCTTGATAAATACTCAAAATTTTGTCGTAGAGAATCCTTCAAGCGTGCTGCTCAAAAATAATAGCCCTCGGCCTGCGGCCTTGGGCTATTATCAAGCAACACGCTTCCAGCATTCTCTATGACAAAATTATCTCGGTATTATCAAGACCCTAGGGGTATTACTACTGATAATACACTTTCGTCTCGACAGGAAATTTCCGAAAGATGTGCATACTGTGTTGATTGAACATTCTGAGAATTCGGAATTCGAATTTGCTCACAGTATTATTTAAAATAACAAGATCATAAATATTTGCAAAAATACACACGATATCTCGTTTACATTCAAAAATACTTCTGGACACAGGGTTTCATAAATATTGTCCACATGAATAATACTCCTTCCCGTTTTGAAGATATATCTACTTGCCCTCGAATCTCATAGAAATTCTTCTAATTATACATTTTGAACAGACATGAGAAATGAAAATCGTCTCAAACTGTCTGTAGCCGAGAATTCAATTTATCATTCATGATTGTTTCATTGATTTCCAGCTTCAAAATAGATAATTCAGTAGATAAAACTTTATACAAGTAAGAACTTTGGTCAGGATTACATCGAAAGTCCATTATGTAAGAATGCTGAATCATAGGAAAAGTATTGGAACTTCGTTAGAGTCATTTCCATAGAAACAATAAATTAGTGAATAAGTGCTCTTATGCCGGGTCTATCGTGCTTTTGACGGTTTACAACGTACAAGAATAGGAAACTCAGTGTAGAGTTCGCAAAAAGCAGTTACAAAGTGAGATCCACCAAACACTGTTTCAGTAGTGTGCCATTCTATCAACATCAATCCATTCCAATATGAGGAAAAATATAAATGTCTAATAAAGTGAATGAAGTTGATAAATTAGACAGGCGAAAAATATATTCGTAGATACCGTTTACTTACTTTTTGGAAAGTAATTTTCAAATTTGTGATGCTTAGTAATAGTATAATACACATCCATTGATACTCAGATATGACAATTATTGTTACAGGGAACTATGAAATAACTACAAAACCGAGATGGTTTTTTGTCAATATGAACTTAAGATTGTGGGTAGTTGAGGTAATGTTGCTATTATCGCATTCCCTTCACAGTACAGAATTATGCTCCTAGAGCTTCTGGACGGATGATATCTACCTTCTACTGATGAAGGGCAAATAAGCCGAAAACGGTCTACTAGTAATTGTTCCTTCTAATTACAAACCAGAATGGTTGGTTATATCGAGAAGATACCCCAGACCCGTTTAAAGTATAATGCATTGTCTGTCGGTGCATATAGCCCGAGGAGTGTATGTTGCTTCTGAGTGAACGAACTACTTTTTGAAAATTAGTTTTTCAATTTGTTAGGCTTTATAATAGTATATTAAGTATCAAGAACGGTGAAGGTTGTTTACCGGTCGACAGCAATGTTTTGCTGGAGACTGGTATTACCTTAACGTTCGAGATGCTTATACCATTTTTTGCGCGATCGTATTTAAATTTCGAGGAAAATAATTTAAATTTCTTCGAAATGAACGAAATGTCAAAAGTGAAATTTATACTTCTCGATCAGTTTAAAATATAATTTGCATTTTGGTGAAATTGATTTTATGCTATTTATTACTTTTTATATTGTTCTGTTCGGTTCTGTTCATTAAAAAAATTAAATGTATGTATGTATGACGTTTACTTACCGACGTCTAAGCGTTAAGTAAATCACTTACCGAAGTGTTGGACTTAGAAACCAGTAAACACAACCTACCGTCCTGACAATCGATGCTGTAAATAAACAAAAAAGATCGATCGCGCGAAAAAGTATAATACTACTATTTTGATATTTCGTTTATTTTTTGGTGAACTGCAAGAAATTATAACAACAGAATATACGGGTGTAGGCAAGTCCTTTGTAACTTTTTAGTGGGTGGATGGAATTTGTTCAAATTTTGGGGGTTGTAGGGGAAATATTCATGTGATAGTTTTCCAGGTATGATGGCACCCTGACAATTTCAGCGACTTTTATTTGGATTGAATTCAATCTAAAACCACAAAAGGTGGTAAAGACCATTTCAAATCTACTATAACAGCGATATGAGTTGACTTAAGTTGAGTACAATCTGCCGTTGGGGATAAACATTAAAATTATTCGTAAGTACGAAAGTTTCCCATATTTTTTTAATTCAACTGATTTGAAGGTGGATCTACAAAACGCAAGAAAAAAACCAATTGGGATCGTAGAAATTAAATTATTAGGAACCAAAACCTTGGTAACACTTTTTCGTTCCGATGGTCAGTAATTTTTCATTAACCGAAAACTTGCAAATTTCAGAAATTAGAAAAATCGTTACGCTGATCAGGTAAGATGTATGAAAAGAAATACAATTGGTATTACTTGCTTTGCTTTCGAGTTATTTTTCTTGTCTTTCACCACAGCTTTTTCAAATTTTCAAAATGCAAATTACTCGTAGAAACATGTATTCTTAGGTACAATTTTTTATTTTCTTGCTACTCTCATCCAGCTTATCGGATTCGTCTTACCAAATTCGCGAAATTCACAGATTCCAAGTACTGATTTGCGAAACTATTTTTCCATAAATCCATATTTCTTCACACCATGTTTAAAAAATGATCAGCGCAACGATTTTTTCAATTTTTGTAATTTTGCAAGTTTTTAGTTAATAACAAATTACTGACCATCGGGACGAAAAAGTGTTACTGAAGTTTTTTGTATCTCATAACATAATTCATCGATCCCAATTGGTTTTTTCCTTGCACTTTGTAATTGTAGGTCAACTTATTTTTTTGTGCATCTTCTTAGGGGTGCACCGCTTATTTATATAATAGTAGGAATATTAGACTTCCTAAACCTAAATAGCTTCATTTTGCCCTCACAGCGTCACAATTTAACAAAGTTTATAATTGTCAGTTTTTCATATGATGACACCCGAGATGGATAAGAAATAGCTATTTACCTAACAAGTGCGGAAAATGAATTTTCCCGCACTAGTCTGCCGTTCACCGAACGACGCGTAGCGGAGTTCGGTGAAGCAGCCGAGCATTAGGGAAGTCAACAGAACTAATCAAAAGTTGAGATATTTTTATCTGATTATAAGTGCTTATAGTTTCTTTAGGAACATATTGTATTAGATTATTGATAAAGTAAAGATAAAGTAAAATACTATCAACAATAAGAGTTACATGTCAAAATCTAATACCCTAATTATTTATATTATAATTTATTGTGAAAGTACAATTATTTGCATTACTTAGGTTTATAGCAGATGCTAGTTGCTTGTTGAATGGCTGTAATTTTGGATCTGTTGCTCTTTGCTGTTCTGGGATAGGTATTATTTTAGAAATGCACTGACAGTTTTCTGACAATAAACAAACAACAATGAAAGTAAATAGCTGGTTAGTTACACATGGTAACTAAAGCATTTCGCAACCACCATAATATACTGGCTTATTATTAATTGGATATATTGAGGTGGAAAATTATTTCCACACGGTGCGGAAAATTATTTCCACACAGCGCGGAAAAATTAATTTTCCACACTAAAATGTGTGTGGAGAATTCAATTTTCCGCCCGCCCGTAGAAAAAGTAGTTTAGATGATTGTGAATATTCAATCGTACTAATAAAAAAGCTGGCTGGGTGTGGCTACATCCATAATTCATAAAACGAAATCCGATAATATGCTCGCGAATGCATATCTCAACAGTGTTTACCATCTTATCAAATTAGTTGATATGATGGCACACTAGTCATGAAGTGAGAAAAGTTCAATGAAATAATGTTTTTCTACGACCGTGCGTTTCAACCCACTTTACCGCACGCATTTCAGTTTTGAAAGTGTCACTTTCCCGCACTGGTTCGGGAAAGTAGAATTATGCAAATTTTAACCTCATTAGATAGTTTTTCACTTCGGAAGTTATAACTATTGATACAACAGGTGAATAAATAGTTCATCAAATGAAATCTACATCTTTTCTAGCTTTTTGTTGCATTTTTAATTTTTTGAAAATATAAAATAATGGAGATATTTTGTACATTCTTTAAAGAAGTGTCATAAAGCAACTATTAAATCATCCGGGTTTGATATAAGAAAAATTATCAAATGAAATTCTCTCATTCACAAATGACTTGAAACCGTTGCCGTCACCTTTAACATCATCTTTATGTTACCTGCAACCGATGCCATCCTTATCAACGTCATCTACTTACCAGTTAACACCAAATAACTCCACTGGGCCGGCAATTTCAAGTTATTCACAGAATACAACAAATTGTACGTGATTCTAATATTAATATTCATAATATCAATTAATAATAATAATAGTTTTTGGTTAAAGTTTTGTATATGTATGTTGAAATAAAATAACTTTTGAAAAATAGGTTGGTATACTTTTTTATATATACGGTCGTAGAAAAAATAATGTTCCCAACTCGTGCGTAAAGCGTCTTTACGCATTATGGGTTATATTAATATACTATATAATTTTAATATTGAAATCAGTAATTAATAAAAGGTGCCATCATCACCGAGCCTCCCCCACTTGGGGTCGATTTTGAATTCCTCCTCATCTAAAATCAATATGGCTTACTTCTAGTTCAAGCAGAGTCAGGTTCAGGAGCAGTATGTGCTAATAGAAAAATCTTCATTTTCGGAGAATCCAAAATATACTGGTAACTCCTCCGAACAATGAACATGGTACTAGAAGGGTAATTATCCTATGCCAACATAGGTGAACAATGTCAAAGTTTATTAATCCATTCCAATGTATAACTGTATATGTTTATAATTTAATGTCGACGGCAAGTAAAATCAATTCCTCGAGTATTAAGTGAATATATGATAATTTTTTTCATTAAATGGAAATCCCCGCCATTGGAATCTGTGACATATGCTGTGAATATAGCTATCCTTATTTTCGAAAGAGAGAATCGATTAAGATGTTGGTTGCAAGAGAACTGTGTTTTCAGTATAGCGAGTTATTTGTTCAGTCTGTTCAATGATCGAACAGTAATTCTATTGGAATTTTAAGTCTTCGGTGAAACCAAAAGACTACCATATTGATTTAAGGCATAAAAAGTTTGAAATGGTCTCAATACAACCTACAAAAATTTGAATGAAATCTATTTTCTCATACATGTTACATTATATTGAGAGGTTTCCAAAAAGCAAATAAATTTCAGGTCGATCACCTAGACGTTTATGTCATCAGTCGCCATAACAGAGGTTGGTAAAAAATTTTTTGTTCAACAATAATTGTTAGGATGTTTACGGACCCAATAATTTTCCTCCAACGAAGCTCTATTCTTCCATTTAATACTATTTCATTTGATACTATAAATTAAATTGAATCATTTGCGGAGAGCTTAATCAATTTTTTTCCACATTTTTTCATTATTTTGAATGTGGCCTTCCATTGTCTATTCAACAAATTTTTCAAAAATAAAATCGGTTCGTGAATATTCAAGAAAATATCAGTTAATTTTTTATTTTTGTTAAATTAATCAAAAAAGCCTCGAAGCTGATAAACAATATCTTCATCATCACTCCCCGAAAGAAAAAGTCAAAAGGTGACTAATCAGGACAACGTGCCGCACACATAATTTCTGGAGAGTTGTATGCTATCCAGTGGCTATCAAAACGATTTTGTAGGTAGTCGCTAACGATTCTCGCATTGTGTGGAGGAGCTCAGTTTTGTTGCCACCACATTTCTTGACGTTTATTAAAAGGAATATCTTCTAGCAAATCGGTAAGTATGTTTTCCAAAAAATCTAAATATCAAACACCTGTTAGAGTGCCGTTAAAAAGTAAGGACTCATAACACGGCCATTGAATAAACCGCACCACACATTTATACCCCAAATATTTTCAAATCTTGTGTCCATCATGCAATGTGGGCTCACGGGAGACCAACAATTTAAATTGTGACGGTTGACTACACCATTATTGGGAAATCTCATCACCTCATCGCTCCACAATATTTTTGATAAAAAAAGTGGATCATCATCAATTTTCAACATCATCCTTGCAATAAAATCAAGACGTCATTGGTCATCACCAGGTTGTAATCCTTGTACTAAGTGCACTTTGAAAGGATGGTGATTAAATCTTTTAAAATTCTATGAACTGAACTTCTTGAAATTCCACTTTCATTGGCGAGGGTTCTAATGAACACCTTGGGATTAAAATTTAAATATTAAAAGACTTTAGTCACATCCTACTGTGCGTTCAATTGTAGCTCGTTTATTATTTGGAAAATGTCCCTGTCTAAGTGTGGATTTATGCAGCAACACTTAACAATTATCAATTGGCATTTAACAATTATTTTTTATTTTATTTTTTTATTTTTTTTATTTTAATATCAAACTGCATCAACCACTAAGGGTTATTAGCAGTGGGACAATACAAGAAACAAGGTTCTAGTTAGCAATAAAATACAATACAATACATACAGTTATGTGGTAGGTACCTTAAATTCTAGAGCAAAGATTAGTTTGGTTAAGGAACCCTAATACGTTTTCTATGTTGTGATTTTCGTTTAGTATGTTCTCTAACGAGCCTTTAATACCGTGAAGTTCTCTTTGTAATTTAAATTTAGGACACTGCACTAATATGTGATACACTTATTTGCACATTACACATGTCACATATGGGTGGAATGTCTTTTGAGAGTAAATGCTGGTGGGTGAGTCTATTCTAAGCTGTGTGAGAATCGTCTCTGCTCTTCTAGTTCTCGGCAGGTTAGACCATGGTAAAGTGGATTTCTTGATTTCTCTCAGTTTGGTTGGAGAATGTGTCCAAAGCTTTTTCCAGTGGTCACCGATTTTTTTTCTAAAGGTCGTTTTCAAATCTGAGCTGAGAATTGAGGATTCTGCGAGTGGTAGGGAGTTGTTAGTGGCTGTCTGCTTGGCAGCTGCATCGACACATTCATTTCCATCGATTCCGATATGTGAAGGGACCCAAAGTATCTCTATTATTTTATTTGAACTAAGGATGTGATGTATTTGCTCTTTAATTCGCATAATTAAGTAATTGGTTGGATACATTTGTTTGATGCTCTCGATAGTGCTTAGTGAGTCAGTGATTATAAGGAAGGATTAGGTTAGGTTTAACAATTAATATTTATCAATTATAAGTTAAACTACTCATTCCACTATGACTCCGTTTATGCAGACAATTAACAATTATCATTTATCATTTAACAATTACGAAGTTGGCCAACTTTTAACTCTCTTAAATTAATTGTACCGAATTTTCATCTAGTGCGCAACTAGTACGCAGATCTTTACTTTTTTTATAGAAAAGCGGTTGACTTAGGGTTATGTTGTGTGTTTGTTTATTTTCAAGTTGTACTAATAAAAGAAAAAAAGTCTTCAATTCTACTATACATCTTCAAAATTGTTCCAATGCACAAATAGACATGAAAATGTAGGGTTATTGTAACTAGAATCTTGTGGGCTTGTGCGCATGCTTACTATTTTCTCCTAATTCATAATTGTGTCTGCATAAACGATGGCAGTTTAACTAATTGTTAAATAATGAATGTTAATTGTTAAATGCTAATTGATAATTGTTGAATGTTGCTGCATAACTCCACACTAAGTGAGCGTTCCAAATTCTTAAATGTGGCTTCACTTGGAATGTTTCGATTTGGAAACCTTTCTTGGTATAATTGTCCAGAAACTCTCTTATTTTTCAGGCATTCTCCATAAATCAGAATCATATCAACGAATTCTTCAGGCGAACATAAATAAGGCATATTGAAATGTTGTACACAATTACAATTATGATTATCACTGGTCTAATACTTTTATTCGAAACGTCAATAATAATAATTGTTGATCTGACAGGTCAAATCATGGCAGCCTGGATTAAGGGCGACGTCCGATTTTTTATTTTTGAAAAATTTGTTGAATAGACGATCACATCCAAAATTATAAAAAAATGTACAGGGTAATTTTTAAAAATTAGAAGTTAGGGGTTGTAATTAAGGGATGAGTATTTAGGGGATGCTTTTTTCTACGCCATATTGGAGTGTATTAAAAATGGAATGGATCAGTTTTGGTCCCATTCGAAAATCTCTATTCGTTTGAGAGATATAGCCTGGATAAATTAGTCTGGGACACCCTGTATATTCCTTAAACGGATAGCTTTTAATTGAAAAATCATTCCACATTTTCCATTTTCCTTGTAACAAACAATCTCAATACCTATATTTTTTTCTGTAACAATTGGTGGTTTTCAAAAATGGAAAAGAAACATCACAATCCTTGTCGAACAAACCGTCAGTTGTTTTATTTTATGCCGCGATCCCGTTAAAGATTATCAAGACTTTTTATTGCTTTTCACTTGTTTACTGTTGTGGAATTAGTAGACGAAAGACAACTTTCGGATTTGGGTCATTTATTCCTGTGAAAGATCCTATCAGTGATGGATTTCGAAAGTTCGAAAAGGAGATTGCTTGAGATTGAAGTAATTGGAAATGTTGAGAAAGCTGCCTGTAGTTTAACCTTATTTTAATGATAAATAAATAGAAATATTGAAAATATACCAAGTATTTCAGCTAAATATTTGATTAACGGAAACTATTTATCTGTCATTATATACTTTAGGTCGAAACAAACATGACTGAACTCTTCCAATTCGCTTCTATCGTACTCCGTCACTCAATCACCTTATTAATTCATTAATTGGTGATTTTATTTACCGTAGTGCACATTATAGGATAATAGCTATCAAATTTCCTAAGGAAAACGACCGGATAATACCAGAAGCCCATCCACAAACATTCATGAACGTTTGGATAGGTATTCGAATTTCAAAGCTTTGGCCGATAATATTTTATATTCCAATTGATTGGATTAGGTTGGTAGGTACTTCAAAAATCAAAACGAATCATCAGTATCAACGGCAGCTAAAGCCATCACCATCTACACTCTAAATAAATAAATCAATAAGATTAATATTCACTTTTCATAAATAATAATTGACCGTAAACAACAAAGTACAGATCTGTCGAGAATTGTCAGTGTGACAGTAGAAAAAGACGTAAGACACATTGCCGCTACGAAAGTAACGCCTTCATATTATTTTAAACTTCCAATTGATACGTTGCCCTTGCGCGTAATCTAAACATCAACCAATCAAATTTTTGTAAGTCAAAGATTAGGGTTGACGTTTGTAATACATTTAAACGGTTCATTATTGTGATATTTTCATAAGGATTAATCACAGACATGCCTTTTTCCATTTCTTCCTACGCAATGTTTTAGAAAGACATTAACAATCGATGACGCACACCAAGAAGGGTATTATTTCAACCATATCGTTGAAGTTCACAAAAAATATGTCATGTACATTAGGGAAATTTGATAAATTTTTTCCTGGGAACTCTAATAACTGAAACAAACTTCTAGTATCATAGGCTGTTCAAGCCGTCGCTATCTACACCGTTAAAAAATATCAAATTCCACAAAAAATGTTATGTTGATGATTTTATACGCATCATGAAAATTTGATTAAAAATTTCCAAAGTATGTTTGAGGTGAAAAAACCTGCTGTGTATGAAGTCTACAACATTTTTAAGTAATTCAATATTTCATAATTTTCTTCAACCTTATTAAGGGTGGCGACTTCAGCTGCCATTAATACTGGAAGTTTGTTTTAATCATAGTACCCAGAAATATTTTTATCAAATTTTTATTATTTTTAGAATCTACATTTTTTGCGGAGTACAGTTTCACGCTATTTTTCCATACTCTTCTGAATAAACATTCATTATCTATTGTATGATTACATAATATACCTACTTAATAGTTGGTACATTATTCAACAAGCATTTAATGATAATTCACGCACCATCGTGAATAATAGTCATTTCATTTCCTTTATGAAGGAATTTCTGTATTTCTTTTTCTCCTCATTACCGAGAAATTATGGGCTTTAACAAATTTATTTTCATTTTTCTGGCAATAAACTTGAGGAGTCTGGCAGATGAAATTTTTGCACAGAGCTATCAATTAATTAAAATATAAATTTTCCAGTATTGACATACATCATACGCTTTATATACAATGCTTGGATAAATCATTATGTCATCGTAGCGGAGTGGTATCTGACTGCATGCGAAAATGGAAAATTGTAGTGGCAGAGCTAGAATCCTGGTAGCGGTGATAGTTTTCAACTGTTTTATTGTGACATTTTTATATAAATAGCATTCAATAAAGGTCCTTCTCATCCGTGTCATGTGTCCTGCTCATTATCAACGCCTATGTATTCATACTTTGAGAAGCACACGTTAAATGTGAACATTATAAAATGGTCGTGGACAGATCGAGGAAAGTCTATACTAGTAGAACAAGGAAAATATGAAAAAAAATCACACATCCATCTCTGACTGCGCACAATAATTTTCCTAACTCTTTCAATTAGTTTTTCTAAAATTTTCGCTGTCGTACTTGTGTGAATCGTATCTCGCTAATGGAATTTTCACAAGCTGTATATCTACCACATCAATCTGATATCTGAGATCATGGAATATCTCAATTTGATATACCTAATAACTTATGTATAAAAATAAAAAAAGGTCTCTGAGTTATTCATTTATATCAATACTTCCCCTACAATATTTGGAAATATTAAATTGATGATAGGTAGCTATAATATTGAAAACAGAATAAGAGTACATTTGAAATATTTTTTCCAATTTCCCCACAAATATTGGTATTCGAAACGAAAAAAGAGCGAGGAAATCTTATCTATAAGAAATAAATTATGTCCAAATTGAATATATCTGTGATATTTTTTCTAATATGCTTCATTTTTCGTTTTTTATTACGCACTCTATCGCCGCCTAGAAACTGAAATAGACTTAATTTGT
>CAJUYG010000210.1:269378-298231 GCA_910591675.1 Galerucella calmariensis
TACGCTCGGAGTGTATATTAGATGAACGATGCTATCATCGACTCCTTATTTGATGTATCGGTTTGTCTTCTTTAGAGATGAGCGTAGGTGTTCAGGTATGTATCAGAGGTGTATTAGAGACGTATTAGAGGTGTACCAGAGATGTGTACGACGTTGACGTATTATAGATTGGGAGAAGGAGAGTGGAGACCAAAGAACCCGTTCCACCCAATAAGTAATGAACTGAATATTAAGCACATGATTTTGGGCAATAACAAATTGGACCTCATTGGTCTGCCGGATCTCTATAAGTAGGCTACTACTGATATGTAACTAATTCTTAATTAATTCTTAATTCCTATTTTTGTTATAGATTGGACTCAACGGATCGCCACCACACATCCAGAATATTCAAGAATAAAATAACTGTGAAAATATGATGAACATTATATGTCACTTACTTCCGTTTATTAATGATATTGTTACAAACTCAATGATTCAGAAGCCGATCCTGTTGTTCTTTAACAGGTAATGTTCCAGACTGTTCTCGCAGCGTAGAAGGCGGTGAATTCAAGAAAGTTCTAGAGTGAATCGGTAAACAGTTCCAGTATACAGTTAGTGAACAGATAGTGAATATAAATAGTGTTGCAGGAAAATTGGGACAATTATTATACCGAGTGTAGATGAATTTGTAGACATTGAGTAGTGTGTATATTAAGTTTATTATAGTGTGTAAGTGTTTCTTCAATAAATTAATAGTAATTAGCCATAGTGAGCGTATAATTTTATCCCACGGTAAAAACAGTTCAAATAAATAAGAAAAACATCACAATATCGATCACCTTGTATAACAAAGTGGTACCCCAGAAGTTTATTCACTTGTAGGCGCTTCGGGAGCAGAGATACAGCTTTATTTATGATGAAAAGGCATTGAGTACCATGAATAAAACCTGCATAGTGTTACTTGAAGCAAATGTAATACAAAGACATTGAAAGAGATATGACAGATGACATGTGATAAACAGATGACAGACGATAGGTGACAGACAGTGTGAATCACCCCAAGGATCCATTTTCACTATTTTAAACCTAACCTTTTTGACATTTTCTCATGGAGTTTCCCGTGCTGCTCCTTCACTTCTCACTCATACCTCAAAATAAACTCTAAATTTGCCTAAAAATAGCTAATGCTAATGTTAGTTAATTGTTTTGCTTAATAAATTCGATTCAGTGGTAGGTGGTGGAGAATGAAACCGTTAATAATAAGTATCGTGATCGTACTAGACTTGCTGTGTCTAAATAATATTGCAAAATATCACCTTAAAAAAAGGTTCAAAACATCCGCAAATATTTTATATTTTTTCATTATAACTAGTCGGGTGTTAAATTAGAAGAAATGCCGGTCAAATTGACTGTTTTTCCAGCGCTAAAAATATCATACGCTGTATAGGAAATATCCCAATATGCTTTTTTGTGAATGGCAAAATCAGTATTTACTATTAAACTAGTCATCTGAACTACTATTAAAAACCGCTGACCATAACCTATATTTCCACACAAGTGATTTAGGTGGAAATGCACTTTTTTCATCATGTGTAATGGGTAGTCATTTTTCCCTGAATTTCAAATCTGTTTGGTAGAAAAACGTGTAAGTAAACAATAAAAAGCAACTAGTCAAATATACACATTGCTGCGCTCGATACTTTTATTACATCCAAGTAAATAGCACCCTACAAGTACTTACACACGTTTATTTTTTTAACAGGAATATTTGTTTGAAGTTCATTCAATACACGAGTTTTTTTAATCGGAGTTCTTCTATGCTCACGGAAGTGTTGAGCATTTATCATACGCAGCTTGTTACAAAATTGTTTCGAAATTTCTTCTCATGTTTTCAATGGATAATTTGGAATTTTGTCGTTGCTAATAACAGAATGTATGTTGTTTTTGTATTGTTGAGAATATCAGAATACGGCACTTGAACTATTTATAGTTTGTTAAACTCATCTGAAGCTGTGAAAGGATTGCTTTTTTCACGATTTTCTTATGGAGATTCCCATGTTAGCGCCTCCAATAGCTCGGCAATAGCTCCTTTACTAACATTCGATATTGCAACGTTTACCTATAAAAAAGCTGAAGTGCTGAATATGTGATGGAACTAATTGAAGAATATATTAATAGTGATTAAGCGTCAGTTCTTTGATATACTCCGCTTCATTGGATTTCATCTATTATAGCCCAGTCGGGTTAGCTCAAAACCAGGCCAACATGCTACAAAAACTTTTAGCAGCAATTCAAAAAGTTGACTTGTTGTTGCATTCGCCATTTTGATTAAAAGGATTATTTTTTGTCCCTTAAAATAACTCGTTCATTTTCAATTTCACACGGAAGATATAGTTATCACAAAAGTTGTTTAAAATCAAATGTTCTACAATTTTGGTTCCCATCAAATTTTTTATAGGATCGATTTTTTTCCGATTCTCACCCGAAAAGAGGGGGTTAATTTTTAGTTATCAAATAGTTCTTTTATTTTCAATTTTACGAAAAAAATTGTGATATACAAAGTTCCGTCTTATGCCACAACTGCAACGGAGAAAACGTTGTTTCTTTCGAGGGCTGCTGGATGAATTTGACCTTGGTAGTGACGAAAACCGTTCAAAACAAGTCACCTCCGATCCTCATAAGCTTACGGACGAATTCGTCGACAACTACTAGGAAGATATGAACGACGAAAGCTTGGCCACGGGGAATACTATAACAATCGGAAGGGTCTCTCTCCGTTGGCTCTTTTGATCTATGTCAGACAGAAATTTAAATGACACTTCAAATTTGTGATCCCTAAATTAGAGCTGGGGCTTACATAGCTTCCATATAGACAACTTCCTAACACTTTTGTATTACAATTTTTCTCGTTAAATTGAAAATAAAAGAGTTATTCGATAACCAAAAATTAACCCCCTCTTTTCGGGTATGATACGAAAAAAAAATCGATCCTATGAAAAAATTGATGGAAACCAAAATTGTAGGAAATTTAATTTCAAGCAGCTTTATCGAATACTATTTCTCGTGTATAATTGAAAATAAACGAGTTATTCAAGAGATAAAAAATAAACCTTCAAATCAAGATGACATATGCAACAACAAGTCTGGTACGCAAACTTTATGAATTTGGAATACCAGTGACCCTTCCCAACGAATTCCGATGGAAAAATGCTGCTAAAATTTTTTGCAAATCTTAACCCGGTTTTGAGCTAACCCGACTGGGCTAAATCTAAAACAGTCTGAAACTACAAAAAATCCCTTAACTCGGTATAGTTAAGAAATGTCGGAAATTAGATTGCAGATGGTCTCGTAAAAGGATGAACATATATCGGATCCGTACCATTTTGTGGTATCCCAGATGGAAGAAGGAGCTAAGTGCAGCCTACTCCAGGTCAAAGATAGGCAAGATCAAGACCAAGCTGTTCTCAGAAGTTTAATCTCAGAGAAACCTGAAAATTCTCACTGGCCTTACTGGACACTGCTCTCTCAAAAACCATTCCTGTGAAATGGTCAAATTGGGCAGTAGAATATGCAGAATCTGCGATGATGCAGATGACACGTCGGAACCTATTGTCGAACGCCTTAAATACATGTATTAGGTGTACTTAGATACTCTAAAGCCTAATCAGGCCACAGATCTAGCCCCAAAACGATTAACAGGCTGCCTCTGACGGCTAAATATTTTAAATATAGATGGCAGTGAGTGAGGCCAACTGGGTCAATCGACCCCTTGTAATCTGAATTGAAATTTTTGGAATAGACCTACATGTCAATCATGGTACTCGGGTACCATCCAATCCACAGTTCTCTCAACTATTCGTTTTCATTCTAAATCTGTGAATCATCAAGCATTTTTGGGGAATATAAGCTTGACAATAAATGTTCTAATATACAGTGCTATTCAAAAGTCCCCTCCCCCCCTCGTATCTTTTGAACGGCTACACTTACATTAATAAAATTTGAAGGGTGAGAATAAAGTGTTGTAAACTTCTCTACGAATGGTAACAGGTGACGTAATAGTAATAGATGACGTCACACTGCCACTCTGGCCAATAATTTTAAATAGGTCCTTATGGCAAGTGATATCTCGTTTGAAAGGCATATACATTGGCTACATAGCCATATTAATTTTGTTTGGCCTCAAACTAATTTTGACGGATGAATTAAATAAATACCAAAATTATTGAAATCATTTTCTTTAATTCAATTATTCAAATATCAACAATGGATTCCTATAGCAAGTGTTCGAAATGTGCTCCGTCTACTTCCTGACAGTAATACATCCTACTAGTGAACTCTTGTCGTACTCGTTCGAATGTGTCAGCTGAAATTGCATTGCATTCTTCAATAATTCTTTCTTTCAAAATGCTATCTGGTGCCGTAGTATAAACCTTGGATTTCAAGTACCCCCATAGAATAAAATCTAATGGTGTCAGATCTGGTGACCGAGGTGGCCATTCTATAGGACCTCGCCGGCCGATCCATCTACCTCGATATTCTTCATCCAGGTAACGTCTTACTGCACCATAATAATGTACAGGAGCACCATCTTGTTGGAATGTTATTTCCAGATGGCCGAATTCATCTGGATTATCTTCCAGAATTTCAAGAATTAACCGCACAATTGCATTTTGTAACATCCCCAGGTACACTTCACCGCTTGAATTTGAATTTAGGGAAACATGTGGTTTCCCAAAATACCTGCCCAAACATTGACTTTTTCTGGAAATTGGGTATGCTGTTCATGAACGGTGTGAGGATTTGTGTCACTCCAATACCTCACATTTTGTGTATTCACATTTCCATTGAGGCAAAAAGTACTTTTGTCACTAAAACAAATTGTTTTTGTGTATTGTTGGTTTTGACTAATTTTATTTGTCATACACATTCACAGAATTCGAGTCTTCTGTCGGGGTCGTCATTCGAAAGGTGGTGCACCATTTTTTTGAAGAGGAAGTAGGGTTTACCACCATTTCTGCAACTATATCAATTTTTTATCATCACTGTATGTTGGTCGACCAGATCGTTTGGCATCTTAAACACTACCTGTTGCTTCAAACTTGTAAAAAAGCTCCCTCAAATAAGTTCTCGAGATAGGGTGATCTGGGTATCTCTCATCAAATAGACGTTCCACTTCATGGCGATTCTTTTCAGATTCACCAATTATTGGATCCAATCTTATCCGGCTGATAAAACGCAAAATTTCATTTCTTCACGAAATGAAAGTTATGTCAATCTTATCGTGATTTATAAAACTTGAAAAAAAACTTTTTGTATTTTTAATATTTTATCTGATGTTACTTACATTTGTATTGTCGTTTTATATTCTATATGTTATATTTTATATTTAATTTTTTTTCAAATGTTCTCATATATACTTAAGATTTGTTTTTGTAACTGATTGCTTTTTAATTTTTGTACATCCATTTTTCATAATAAATGAACTATATTATATTAAGATAGCTGCTACTTTGTCGGCTTGAGTACGTACCATTTTGCCTGTAAACTCTCAAACGTCTCGTCAAACAATAAAAAAATTAAATATTCAAGCTATTTAGGAGAACTTTGCGAAGCAACAAATACTTTCAAATTAAAAACATCAATTTTTTTGACAACTAACCAGAGGCGAACTGAAAAATCTTCAATATTTAAATGTGAAATAATAATTTTGGTATTTATTCAATTCATCCGTCAAAATTAGTTTAAACACAAACAAAATAAATATGGCTATGTAGCCAATGCTTTTCAAACAAGATATCACTTGCCATAAGGTCCTATTTAAAATTATTGGCCAGAGTGGCACTGTGACGTCATCTATTACTATTACGTCACCTGTTACCCTTCGTAGAAAAGTTCACAACACTTTACCCACCCTCCAAATTTTTTAAAATATGCGAGGGGGGAAGGGACTTTTGAATAGCACTTAGTATAATCAGTTGAATGATGGAAGTTTGTATAAGCATTTTGTTATCATTTTTCCTAAGAAGCACGGAATTCCCTTGGTCTTTCTTATGTCCACTCAATTTTTTGAAATAGTTCATTTTCATTGCTGACCATGGATTTTTCCACAAGCAACTCCACTAAGACAACTATCAGAAGTACTTTTTTCCAAACCACCTCTTTCTCAGAATACTTTTTCAGTAAACATGGGCGAAAATTTGCTGAATTACTAAATATAAACTTTACACAGCTTTCTTTCACAATATTTCATGAGAAATAGAATATAAAACCCCACCAATGCCTCCAATTTTATGAAACCTTATCAACGCACAAATCTGTGCTTTCATCTGACCTATACGGTCCTCAATAAAAGACTGCGCTCATATCTGTAACGGCAACTTAACTTTTCTTTGAATATTTTTCATGAAGATTTAATTCCAAAGATGCTATAGCATAAATATTTTAGGTCAAACAAGTTGCTCTCGGCGTTTTATTTGCAGAAATAAGTTGCGCTCCACAATAAAGACAAAAATGAAACCTAAAAATGCTCACTAGACAGTTTATAGGATGCAATACAAGATTTCGGAATGACACAATGTTAACCTTTTCATATTAGTATTATGGTATCAAAGATCGACCGTAATGGAGTTCCGCCGCCGAAATTAGATTAAATTACACTTTCTAGCCCATAACCTTAATAATACTAGCGCATTGTAGAAGTGATAAGAGGACCGGAAGATCGTTAGCCTAGAGCCTTTTACTGTAATTCGTACAAAATTATGAAACAGAATCGGTTGAGCTGGCTTATTTCAAAAATCCTAAATATTTAAACAATTGTTATACTATTAAATGAATGGTGACGGTGGATCTTTCCTGGGGTAATATACAATTTATTGTGAGAAAAAGTTTCATATACGTTGAAAATTACATCAAACATTAAAATAGTTTGCATAACGAATATTACATCTACCAGTGACAGCGGTATAATTTTATAATGCTGCAGTTGGGTTTCGAATATATTTTAATTGATAAAAAGCTGGGGTTAGGGTTTAAAGTCTTCTTACTTAATACAGGGTGTCAAAAAATTCACCTACCAAATGCAAACTACAAATAATAAATGCATTTCGAAGATAACACTGTGAAGTCAGTTTTTAAGCATATTGGAAAAACAACTACATAAGAACTTCGTTCTTCATTATTTTATTCCTAGCAACTTCAACAGCTCCAAATTGGCTTCGACAAATGAAAAAGGAATTATATTACGTTGAATTGGTCTGGTATTTAAGAGTTATTGTTGATCACCCACAATTTCACATGGTTCGTTAAATAGTGACTCATTCTAAATCAAACGAGCAGTGCACGAAGTGTGGAAATCCCCAGAAAAAATTGATAGTAAAAAGAAGAGAAGTATTCCCAGGGTGTTGAACCGAGTACATTTTTCATCGTTGTGTATATACATCAAAATGGAGAAAAACGAAGGAATGTTTGTGCGAATCAAATGGAAAATGCACCCAGTAATTGAACGCAAATAGGGACAATCTAAAGAAATATATTACAGAACCAGAAAACAGAATTGAACTGTCGAAAAAAAAGGCCAGGAAGGAAAATTTTTCAATAAAAAGTGTATCAACTACATAATAAAGACAAAAAGACGAGGAAAAAACGAAAAATAATAATAATAATAACAGTATTTCAAAAAATAGAGGTGCAGATGGATTAGAGCACTGATCCTGGAAAAATACGTAGAATTGGGAAATTTACCGAAAACCGATCCAGACCAGTTGTTGTAGAATTAATCAAATTTCCTACGAAGAAAAAAATATTGGAGAATACAATTAGACTGAGAGGACAGTGTAACATGCTGTTCAGCTGTTACCTTTTCGTCTGAAAACTATTTTATTTAGTGAATTTTTGCTGCTCACTTGTCACTTTCTCCCAAATTTCTACTAAATTTCGAAACATGCCGTTTCCTTGTCGCATTAGCCACTCCAAAATAAAACATTAATTTTTATCAAATTCCCCTTCCATTTTTTGTCTGTCGATGTTCGAAATTCCAATTTTCGAGTGGAGCTCTTTCTTTCCTCCAATTGCCACCTTGAAGGCAACCGTTATTTATATTTATATTTCAATTTTTGGTTTTTGGTGAACAATTTTTTATTCTGGTTGGTAAGTTGATTATTGTATTTTCCCTAGGTTATCTTCTAGTGCTTACAGTTTATATATATTAACTGCTTATTTGCTTATTCACATCTTGCTGTATATTTAGGGAACATAACGAATAGAATAAAACAGATCACTGTTAATTTGTATTTCAACACGTGGAGTTTGGGTTTTGTATGCGATATAGCATTAGCTCGTCTTCTACCTCATTTGTTCTATTTATTCGTCCCTCCCCAATGTTTTCTTCTAGTTCCTTATCCCTGTATCCACAATATAGGGAATACCCCTACATTTGTAACAAGGTTAAGGCAAGAAGTTTTAGATGTCACACTGGCAACACAGGATCTAAAACATATAGTAAAAGATTGGAGAGTATCGGGTGAACCATCACTCTCCGATCATAGTATAATAACATTCAAGTTAGAACTAGGCATACCTGAGATAAGCCTCAGGAGAATACCAAGAAAAACAGACTGGGACAACTATAACACCTGTCTGAAAAGAAATCTAGCACATATCCAGAGAAAAGGAAGGGCTAAGCACCATCTCGACCTGGAAAATGAGCTAGAGGATCTGAACAGGGCAATAATCGAGGCGTTTGAATCGAGCTGCCCTCTTCAAAAACAACGAAGCAACAAAGATGCACCCTGGTGGAACAAACATCTGTCAGAACTAAGATCTCAAACCCGGGACCTTTTTAATAAAGCAAAAATCACCGGAGACTGGCAGAGATACACCGAGGTGAGAAACACCTACTACAAGGAAATTAGAAAAGCTAAAAGAAATAGCTTCAGAAAATTCTGTGAAGATATAAACACAACACCTGCTGCGGCAAGACTTTACAAAGTTATGGCGAAAAGTAGGGTCAACACAGATATGGCTTTGAGGAAGCCAGATGGTGAATATACCGAAAATGAGGAGGAAAGAGTTCGACTCTTACTAGAAACTCATTTTCCAGGGAGTACCCCAAATAGGGGAGATAATCCTCTCGAAGGTCACAATAGGCCTTCAAGAGAAAGTATTACAATGGCCAAACACATTTGTAGTAACGATAGGTTGAAATGGGCCATGAACACCTTTTCACCTTTCAAGGCACCAGGAGCAGATGGAATTTTCCCAGCATTGCTCCAGAAAGGACAAGACGAAATTCTACCGCATCTGGTTAGAATTAGTCGAAGCAGCTTAGAACTGGGTTATATACCTGAAGCATGGAGAAGGGCAATAGTAACCTTCATTCCAAAAACTGGAAAAAGGGACACAACAAACCCCAAATCCTTTAGACCAATTAGTCTAACATCGTTTGTACTCAAAACGATGGAAAAGGCTATTGATAACCATATTAGAACGGAAATCCTAGAGAGACTACCTCTCCACCCATGTCAGCATGCCTACCGGGCAGGCAGATCTACGGAGACTGCACTGGTACAACTGACGGAGGATATCCGAGGTGCTCTAGACAACCAAGAAACTGTAGTATGTGCATTTTTAGACATAGAAGGAGCTTTTGACAATACTCCACATGAGGCAGTCAGAAGAGCATTGAACAGAAGAGGTGTAGACAGCACAACATCCAAATGGATGTCGGAACTGCTCACCACAAGAATAGCAGAGACGAGGACGAGCAAAGACATTGTCTCCATCTGCACTACCAGAGGATGCCCACAGGGAGGAGTAGCATCCCCATTAATGTGGAGTCTGACGGTTGACGAACTCCTGTGTGGTTTGACGGATCTCGGTATATCCTGCCAAGGATATGCCGACGATATTGTCATAACAGCCAGGGGAAAATTCGAAAACACCCTTTGCGATATTGTACAAAAGGGTCTGAACTATACAAATAGCTGGTGTAGGCAAGTGGGACTTAGCATAAACCCCACTAAAACCATCCTGATAGCCTTCACTAAGAAAAGAAAACTCAACCTCAAAACCATAAAACTTGATGGGAACGAGATTGAATGGAGACAAGAAGTCAAGTATCTAGGTTTAACTTTAGACAGTAAACTCCTGTGGAACAAACACGAAAAGGAGATTACATACAAGGCAAAAATGGCTATAATGGTGTGCAGAAATCTGGCAGGAGCAAAATGGGGCTGTAACCCAAAAATCCTAAGCTGGATGTACACTGCCATAGTGAGACCAATCATCACTTATGGAGCCATTGCCTGGTGTAGTAGAACTAGCCTATTGACGACGAGAGAAAACCTCTCCAAAATTCAAAGACTAGCCTGTATATGCATTACAGGAGCAATGAGAACATGCCCAACGGCAGCCATGGAAGTGATTCTCAACCTCACCCCTTTACATATGGTGGTGGAAAGTGTTGCAGAAAGAACAAGATACAGACTAAGTAGAGAGGGAATCATTAAAAAAAACACCTCCTCACTTCTTAGAAATCAGACAACCTGGGACATGCCACAAGACGGTATGATGAAAAAATATAATTTTTCAAAGAAATTCGTTACGGAAATGAGCAACAAGAAGGAATGGGATCCAAATACCATTACCAGACTTGGAAAGAATGCCATTCAATGGTACACAGACGGCTCAAAAGCAATAGAAGGAACTGGGATAGGAGTGTTCGGGCCAGGAACCAAACACTCTGAAAGCTTGGGAAAAACCCCAAGTATCTTTCAAGCGGAAATCCACGCCATAAGAAAGTGCGCCCAGTTCAATATTGATAAAGGATACAGAAGGCAAAGGATTATCATAATGTCGGATAGTCAAGCAGCCATTAAGGCACTGAGCTCTTGTGTAATCAGTTCCAAAATGGTGTGGGAATGCCTAGACAAACTCAATGAACTAGGCGAGAACAACATAGTCACCTTACTATGGATTCCAGGACACACTGGAATAGAAGGAAATGAAATAGCAGATGAACTAGCAAAGAGGGGGACTGAAATACCTTTCTGGGGGCCCGAACCCTTTTGCGGAATCAGCTTCAATGTAATATTGGAAGAAATAAGTAAAGCCGAGAAAAACAGAAGATCTGACCATTGGAAAGATCTAGTAGGGCTTATACAATCAAAGACTCTTCTGGGTGACTACAACCTGTTGAGATCAAAAGAATGCATAAGTCAAAGTAAAACTGCGCTAAGAGTTTTGACAGGGATCCTAACGGGACATTGTCGCCTGAATGGGCACCTGAAAAAGCTCAAAATAGTGGAGGAAGAAGAATGCAGATTTTGTGGAATGGAAGAAGAAACCTCCATCCACATACTTTCCAACTGCACAGCACTCCAGAATCCTAGAGCACAGCACCTGGGAGATTACTGGATAGAAGAGGAACATTTGCCTAAGTTGAAGCCTGCAGACATCCTAAAATTCCTCCGGGAAATAGGACTAAAGGAACTACTAGTTTCTGAGACTCTCCTCAGAAACTGAGTAGAAGTAAGGGGGCACAATAGACCTTTTAGGTCTCAGTGAATGTCACCCCAAAAATCACACATACATACATATCCCTGTTTTTTTCCGCAGCTCTGCAGCCGGCAAGTTCCTGGCAAATTCCCGGCAAGTTCTATTCTCAAGTCAAGTTCTACTACCGGAAAGTTTCCGGCCATTTAACAAGTAACAGCTTCAAGGCAATTCAAGGACATCTTCAGTCTACGTCGTTCCTGTTCCATTCCGTTCCGAGCAGACATCACCGCTACTGCCGCCATCCTTAGCGCGATAGCTGCAAACATCCTCAGCCTCATAAGATAAGTTCCTTCGTATTATCTTTAGCGTGTGTAAGATTTGGATTTGGCATGCCAACTATAACAAATTGGTATTCTCTCCGTTTGATTTTTCGAGATATTCAATTTATGTTCAATTTCCAAATATTTCAATAAATAATTATTAATTTCATTTTTTTATTGATTATTCAATAACTATTGAATTGGATGAACGTATTCGGGAATGAGTAAATTCATTTCATTTTTTTTGTAATAACTTCAATTTATAAGGTGTTTCCAGCTTTCCACCTTTTGCTTCCGTTTTCAATTGCTTCGTTTCGATTAAAAAGCTGGTGGCGTCCAATTTAATAATAATTGTACATCCCATCCCAGTGATAGTGTATAAAATAGTTTAATTGGTGCCGAATTTCACTCCCTGAGGTGGAGTGCTCTAGCCTGGGGCTGTTTAGGTTGCAACAGACATCTGGATAGTCGAAGATCATCCGAAAGAAATATAAGAAGAACGTGTGCAAATAATACCTCAACTGACAAAAGGCTAGATCGCATAAATATAACAAGCTGGTTATTAAGAATAACGAATAACGCAAGAGAAGTTTGACAACCAAATATATCAACAGAAACAAATAATGACAGTGGTAAAAACTGAAGAACAGCTAATATTAGATCATCAAAAAAATACCGTACAGACTCAGAAAAATAATTGAAATGACAGAATATAAAAGCTGATAGGAAAAGACAAGATAGCAGCGATAACAATGAAGGCTATGAACAAGACATGATAAGATAATGGAAAACACAGCAAAGGAAATAATGAAGGATAACACAACAGAAACAAGCGAACAGCGTATAAAAAATGACACGACCATATGAAAATTAGGAACATGGAAACTCACCAGGGAAGAAAATGAATTTAAAACAGGAATGATGGAATGAAACAATTTAATTTGTTAAAATTTACGTTATATTAAACTTGAAGTTGTGACGCATTTCCCAGTAGCTTTCTCAAACGGCTGAAGGTATAATGGAAAGTTATTTATACAGTGCCTTAATAGTGAATTTCACGAATATTGACAATAATATTTCAATCTATTTACATGGAAATAAACAGCAAAAAGTATCCAAATATAGGATTAACTGGAGTATTCGACAAGTAAACCTAGAAATTCATTTACAACAATCTCACCGAAACCTTCCCAGGTAAGAAGGTAAAAAGGATTTGGTCGTAGACGTAGAAGATTATATGGATATTTTTTTTTATTTAATAATAGATTTATTTAATAATAAATAAGTTGAATCGTGATGTAAAACGCAAATCAAACGCTGCTGAGTGGTGAACAGAGGATAAAAATGGAGAAGAATATTAGAAGGAAAAAGGTTATACCAGCAGGAGAGGAAAAGGAAGAGGAAGAGAAAGAGAAGAAGAGGTGAGTTGAGGAGCGCGCACAAATTTAAATGACATTCGCGAAGTTTACTCATTTTGACCAGTTTAACTATGAAAAAAAAGTATAAATATTTATTTGAGCATCTCCTTTTTTGCAGATCGCTGTGTGTCGGTGTGATAGGAGATAATGAGCTGAGAAGTGAGAGGGTGATGAACGTTCCATTTTTGCAAAACCTAGTAGTATTACCTACAATGAGCAATCCTAATTTCTTGCCTTTCAATGTTTGGAGCCGCGTGAGCCCTGACGGCCAAAAAAGGGACTTATAATGATACATTTGGACTACCTCGTTCCAACACAAGCACATTTGGCGATGAGCATTATATTAAATCATGTGCTGCCAATACTAAGGAAAAGAGACAAAAACTATAGAAGGATACGTAGCTTCATGTTGAATCAGGGGATGCACAAATAAGTGGAGATAAATAACTGACAGAAAGCAACCCCTTCAATGTTTTTGTTTTATTCATCGACTTGCATTAGGTCTTATTATGCCCCACTTCATAACACTCCAGTGTATTTCACCAACAGTTGACAAACAATAACTTGGATATAACAGTGCGTTCATAATGTTATGGAACGAAACAGTAGCAAAACGAGAAGCCACAGAAATTTCATCATGTTCATTGATGTACATGAAAGGACATTTCCAGCCAAACAAGCGGAAGAAAACAGCTGATTTTATGTTCAGACAGATGTATAGGGCACAACAACAGCTGGAGAATGATAACAGCCTTAAAAATTTTGGTGTATTTGGAGTGCACCGGAGTGCACAGAAGTGCAACAGAAAGGATGAACAGGACACAGCTCCTACCCTGTAATAGGGATTTCTCCCTAATTGAAACGAAGGAAAAAACCGCGGAAATTTTCGTACCATGTGATTGAGTGCTATTCATTGCCACCGAAAGGCAAAGCATTTTTATGTTTTGGGCAGGCAAAGGAAATATTCGGGAAAGACGCTTAACAAAAGTCTCAAATTTGAACTCACAGAATCGCTAGGGAATAAAATTGGATCCGAGAACCCAAATACATTGTTCAAAAGAGCGACTCATACTGTCCTACGACCCTGGAATTATTTCTCCATTATTAAAAATGATGCGGAATGCAAAAAAACACTACAACTTTTAAGAGTATAGAAAATTCATCATTGGCACATGAGGGACCAACACCTATTTCGGATTTCAACCTAAACAGCCCCAGGCCTGTAGCATTACATCTCAGGAAGTGGAATTTGGCATCAATCACACTATTTTATAATAATTATAATAATTTTATTCACAAAGTATATAAGTAATTACAAATATGTTTGGTTAGTGAATAAACAACCCGAAGGTCTCCGATAGGTGTACATACACATGTTTCGGCAAAATACATATAAATAAAAACAACAGTAATTAATTTAATAATGTTAGATATGTTATTACAACTCTGATAACATTATGATTAGAATCAGAGTTGAAATTTAAATGATAATTATTTAAAAGATGCAAAATTCTAAAATTTCAAAACTTTGGTTAATGTGACCATACGTTTTTTCTTTATTTTTTGATAATCCTATGTATCATGGTTGTCCGTGATATGTATAATTACACCATTAATGCAATATGACAGAAATATCTCGCCTGTTCCAAAAGAAACGCTTTTAATTTATTTCTGAATAGCATGGGATTATTTATGAGTTTAATACTGTCAGGGATACAATTATAGATTTTCGGAGCTAGGAATGAAAAAGATCTTTGACCAAAAGATTTCATCATTCTCGGAACAATATAGTGGTGTTTGTTCCTAGTTTCATAATTATGTAAAGGTAGGTTACTTTTATCCTTTATGGCGTGGTATTTTATAGAGGCACAAAGAAAATATAACTGTTTCAAGTCAAAAATGTTGCTTTCCCTATATAATCGATCTTTTATGCGCTTTTACTGGGAGGAGTGTGCAAATATCATTAAATTGGACGCCACCAGCTTTAAAGAGAAACGGAAGCAATGAAAAAACGAAATCAAAATGTGGAATGCTGAAAACACCCTGTAAAAATTAACATTGTTACTTAAATACTTGATAAAATGGAACTATTTATTCCCAAACACGTTTATTTAATTCAATTATTATTAAATAATCAATACAAGGAATTTAAAAAACAATTATTATTTTCAAATATTCGAAATTCAACATAAATCAAATATTTACCATCAGAAAAAGTAGCGAGAACTACGCACCATAACGGGGCTACTTACGGCACACTTTCCCACAAAGGAGCACCTAAACAATATAGGGCTGTATAACGGAGACCTTACATGCAGAAGATGCAAAAAGGATACCGAAACAGCTCTGCATATACTATGCAACTGTGAGTCGCTGGACCACATAAGGCAGAAACTGTATGGCAGAACCCAAATAACTCCAGAAGACTTCTACAACCAACCAGCAAAGAACCTGTATGAGCTAATACAGGGAACGAATTGGCTAAATAGGTTGTAGTCAGAACACTAGGAGTATCCACAATAAGCCCAGGATGCTGAGGTGGTGCCGGCGAAGGGACGGCTCCTTTTGAAAAAAAAATATCTACCAAACGAATAGGGAACCACCAAATTGTAGTAATAAGAACGCCAAATCTAAATGTTACACATGCCAAGGATAAGATGAAGAAACTTATCTTGAAGGGCTGGAGTTGTTCGCAGCTCTTAGCGCGATGGCGGCTCCAACGTGCTGTGGACCTCGTGCACGGGAACGGAACTGGAACGAGAACTTGATGATTGCCTCAGAGTTTACTTGAAGTGGTTAACTTGTTGGCTGCCGAGCTGCGGAAAATAGAGAAAAACGGGGATGAGGAAGTAGATAAAATGGAAAGGGACCATTAAATAAAACATATCAGGTGAAAAAGGAACCTATACTTTAACGCATACGAAACTTAAACTCCACGTGTGGAATTACAACTTAACAGTAATCTGTTCCATTCTATTCGTTTTTTCCCAAATATATGGAAAATTCAAATTGGCAAATGAGCAATGAACATAAATAAGCAGTAAGCACTGCACTAGAAAATAACTTTGGGAAAATGTACTAACTAACTTACTAACCAGACAATAAAAATTTTTTTATCAACAATAAAGTGAGAGAAAATATCCAAATGTTGCCTACTTAGTGGCATTCAGAGGAAAAAAAGTGTTATCTAAAGACAAAAATATATGGAAAATGTCATAGAACTTAATGTTTTATTTTGGTGTGACTAATGCGACAGAGGAAAGGTATATTTCTATATTCAATAGAAATTTGGATGTAACTAATGATCCATAAAAATTAACTTAATAAAATAGTAATTAAACTAAAAACGTATCATGATGCTAAAAAAAGCTAATTTGTTAGATATGTGTTAGTATATGATTCTGGTTTATCATCCATTTTACGAAAACTTGTTATCAGAATTGATTAATTTACCCTATTAGTTTATATACCTACTCTCAGCCCACTTTCAGTTTTAGTAACAGGATTTATTGCAAATTGCATATTGCATATTGAACATTTTTCTATCAGCAGATTGTTTTTTCACGTTACTCAAGCTTGAGAATCCAGATAAAACAGTACACATTTTTCAAATGAAACTAACTGTTTCTGAAGAATTTCACTTCAATGAAAAAATACATATTTCAAATATCGAAATAACCATCAAAATAATTTAGAATTTGATATATATTATTCCATTAATGAGGGCGAGTTGTATCAAACATCTAAACTCGGTTTAATGAGGACTGATGTTTGGACTGACGTAATTGTTAATAATAAATACATCAATCAGCCACAGTCTGAACATCAGTTAACATCAAACTGAGTTTAAGTCTTTGATACAACTCGCCCTAAAGCGGAATTCATTGGAAACAGTAAGTGTCATCTAGAAAGGTAATATGAGTAGATTTAACGAAGTGAGGGTCCACAGAGTAAATTCAAAACCTTTTTTTGAAACCCACGTATTGAAAAATACGAAACATATGGAAAAGCATGGAACAATGTTCCACGAATTTCGTGTGTGTGTGCTATGCAGCCTAATATATGGGTAAATCGCGTGAAATGTTTGCTGACAACTTTTTTCATTTGGAAGTGCAAATAAGGATATACACTTTTTTGCCCTTTCCAAAAAATTGATAAAATGTAAATTACAAGGTTGTGCGAGCCGACTTCTCAATTAGGAAAATGTGCATTGGACATAGACGTATAAAGAGAGTAGAGATAGCAAAGAGAGTTTTCGCAGATAATGTAGTAATATGAGCAGGGAGCGAAAAAGAACTAGAAGAAAGCATAAATCTCTGGAAATAAGTTATGGAAGAAGAGGGCATGAGAATAAACACAAATTCAACAAAGATGCTAATAAATATGTGAGAAGAATATTCAAAGAGACATCAAAACAGAAAACAATAGTAGAACAGGCTAAATAATTCAAATTCCTAGAAGTAACGTTTGACAAAACGGGAAAACAAGACAGTGGAATGAATGAATAAATAGCAAAAACAATGAAACTGTACTGAGCTGTGAAGAAAAATTTCAATAATAAAGAAGAAACATCCAAACAAACCAAGATAAAAATATACAATCCAGTATATAGAGCAGTACTTACTTGTGGATGCAAATCTTGGGCTTTCTCAACCTGACAAAAAGTGAAATTGCAGAAGCAGAAATTGGATCGAAAAAGTGGCAAGAGTGGATAGAATGGGCAAAATAAGTATTACATAAATAAGAGATGAAGTAACAGTACAACAGCAACTCAGTTGGTGAATAATTTACTATTATATGTATCATTTACTGAGTGATATATTATTAAAAATGAAATTTTTATTCAGTCATATATTTTCGGTTTATGTATCTTTCTTCTTGACAAGTTAATTTATTCCTTATTTCAAGTGAACGATTTTGTCTGTGTTAGACAAAGTGGGAAAATAACAGTAACAAAAATGAAATTGTTTTTGTTGATAAGCTTGTTGCGAATAGTAACATTTTGGTTGTTTTGTTCTTCTAAAATATTTATTAGAAAAACCTTCATGCAAAATTTCCGATAATTTGTAACGAGTGTCAACATTAAAATGTCAATCATCAACTGGTAACAAATGGCGTGTATAAAAGATTCCGGAATAATTCGAAATTTTTGTTAGTACATCAGCTTCTTGAAAAAAATATAAAATAGATATTTCATGGAAATCAAAAATTGAATGATATTACTTCAGTGACATTTCTGAAACCAATCGATGTGTCCATTGCCTTCAATTCTGGAAATTACATTTTGTTGTCAAGTAAATCGATAGGCAAACTTTTTCGTTTGTTTTCCATGTTGAGATTTCGGAGCATGAAAAACGAACTGCTGTCTTTTTTCCTTTTCATTTAAGCTAACAAAAAGCCAGGTGACACTTTTCATTCTATTTGTGGAAATAAAAAACGCACAACGTGAAAATACTTTTATTTTTTGACGAAGGTGAGACACAACATTGTCCAATTTCATTAAATTTCTGAGTGTAGTCACACACTGTCATTTACGTGAGTGAAAAAACGGAAGTAGGTACGAACAAGAAACATTAAATCAATCTATGTATTGAGAAAAAATGTGAAGGAATATATGTGTCAAAAATGAGATTGCCTAGTTATGGTAGCAGTACGAACCGCACAACCATGCTGATTGTTATTCTCTTCAGGACTTAATAATCCTCCAAAATTATTAGAATGGGACCAGTTGTAGCTGATTGCTCTTACTTTCCTATAGCAGATTTGCAGCTCTCCGTTTCATACTAGCTTATAGAGAATAGTGAGGCTTCTATTTTAGTGATAGTAAATTTCATGCCGATCGATTAAAAAATATTGTAGGTCGCTATGGAAAACGGTGTTATGGATAGTTATAAATATGGAGCAGAGTCTCACCTACTTCCACTCAAGCTATACTCATTGCTCTAATTCCCTTGCGCACCGTTTCAAATTTTACCCTACTCTTCGTAGGTTGAACTCAACTTTGAAGCACTTAATTTTCCATTTGTTTCACCACAGCAGCGTATGCACTAATCAATGAATATTCACTCCGATTTTACTGCAATGATGAACCAATAGATGTCTTGCATGATTCAATTCATGAATTATTATGGGTTCATTGATTGGGTTATGTGAATTTACTTCTACACTCGAACATGTTTGCTACTTAGTATTTTCGAAGCTCAAAAAAGTGTTCGTATAGCTGCTATCATTGGAGTATTTTTCAAACGAGCTTGCTAATGTTTCGGAGATTAAATCAGGAGAAGTGATCCTCTTATTTCAGGAAGTTCATGTAGGACTGGTAGTTTACTCCAAGAATATTCAGTTTCAACATACAATGAATAGTTAAATAATGGATTGTCAAAATATCAGACATCTACAGGGTGTTTCAGGAACAAGGTGATCCATCTAGGATAGGTAGATAACTGTAAAATACCTGGATGGGGAAAATCACCTATAAGAGATAATAAAAGATTCAACGCTTAACGAGCAAATACCTCTGTTATCATGGAGGATGTAGATCCACCTCACTTTGATAAAGCGTGTCGCAATTGGTGGAGTGAACATTTTACAAATCCAGCTCCGATTCATCGGCCTCCTCGGTTATGCAATTTGAATCCTTCGGATTACACAGCTTGGTAGTATCTTAGGGAAAAAGTCTATGCTACAGAGGTGAATTCCCGTCAATAATCGAAAGACAAAATTCAACGTCACTTCAATGACCTCATAGCTGATATCCAGCCGTTTAGGAGATTAATGGACTCTTTAAAAAAAGGACAGACTTGTGTAATCGTGGACTCTAATTTTATTCAATGTTCCTAGCCTTCATTTCAATCATTTTTCTATGATTTTTCGTTGGAATAATAACTTTATCATCACTTCATACCATCACTGGTTATGGCTTCATAATTTTCAAAACAAAATATTCCAAAAACTGTACACAGTTTTATTAAGAATACCTATGGAAGTCGAATATAAAAACAAATTCATGGGATGTTGTAACGTTATATTTGGCCACTACCATTGAAATATTCAAATATCTACCGGACGGCGAGTAGCCAGTCCTTTTCCTTACCAACATGTGATTCTCGTCGAGAACCTGTAGCACCGATCACAGCTGAAGGGAAATTTTTACATTTAATGTGCGACGGATAATCTCCGTTGGTGATGATCAGTATACACTGATATTGGTCAAATATTTCAATTCTTCTCTCCTATATAGAGAAATGAAGAACACACTACGAATATGTAAAGTCGTTCTAGAAGTGGAGCATGTGAATAGGAAAGGGATATACAACGTATGTCGATTGCTCATCGCATAGTTCAATTTAATAGCGAGTAGTAAGAATAAGCTTTCTTTCTCCTGTGAACCATGAACCAATAAGGTTAATTTTTAATTATGGTGAGATGTTTACCTCAAACTTTGTACATGGAACTTTGTACCTGGAAGTTTGTACCTGGAAGTTTGTACCTGAAACTTAGTACCTGAGACTTCGTACCTGCCACCTAGGACCTGTCCGAGGAAATTAAGGAAAGTTAATCTATGTAAAAACAACGTGCTTCAACAAAAAAACAACATTTTTTATTTTTTTTACTGTGATATTAGTTTAAGAGTCATTATTCAACTTGTAAATTCAACAACGTTGTTCATATTCCTTCCCTTCCAACATTTCCAGGTTTGTTGATAGAGAGTTGTGAGGTGAAAAACAAGTCGACTAAGATTATTCAGGGTGGCGCCCACTTACCTTTCTTGATTAACTTCAATTACATTTCTTAACTTGACTTATTAACTTATTGAATTCATTTGGTTTCTTGACTTCATTTATTATCTCATTAACTCCAATATAACTTCAATAACTTAAATAAAGTAGGATTACCCGCGAACCGGTAAGACTACTCCCGGAATCGATATTAGTTTGGTCTCCGAATTCACACCTGAGGTGCTCTCCACATTGAGTCGCCGTTGAAATTTATCTTGCCTTATTAATTTAAATAAATAATAGGTAACAATGTTGCTATTAGCAAAATTGAGAAAAGTGTGTATATAGTTGTTTCTTCAACGCCCTTTCTCCTGAATACGTATGGCGCAACGAAATTTTCTCATTCACTTATTTCAATTATTTCTTAGTGGGTGTGGCAAATGGTTTCCAAAAATTTGCATCGGTGGTTTACATCAGCATCGACAAATTCAGTCTTCTCTGGAGAACTGCTTGCCACTTCAAAACCAAAATAATACACAAATAAGGCAGCAATGAACAAAGTTGTAGTATTGACTGATTGTTCAATCTCCATCAGAGCTATACAACAATACGAACAAACACACCATATCGTCACATACACAAAAAATTAACTTCCCACAGCTGGAATGGACCAATTAACTATCAAATTAACTTAGATTCCTTCACATGTGAGCATCACACAAATCAAAAAGCTGACGAATCTGCTCCAACTTCAGATATTGAAAATAGATCCTCTCTCACAGATCTCAAACAATATTATAAAAAAATTATCACCGTTGACTAGCGAATGAAATGAAATACTACCTCACCTAAACTAACATCAAAACTTTGGAGTGAAACATTAGTGAATAACTGGGAAAATACCCTAAGAAATCGTCTTCACCAAGTGATTTCAACTAGGCCAAGAATCGGGCGTACGTTCGTTACCCAGTAACACTTCATGACAAAACAAATCAATTTTTGTACGAACCGTGCCAAGTCCAAATGTCCGTCGACACTTTCTTGTGGAGTGTCTGTTATTCCAGCACAGGAGATCGCAGTAGTCGATCGACACCAATCTGAGGTAGATCTTAGCAATGTAACTTGTGTGCATACCTTAAGGCAATCAAATTGTATAGAAAATCTAGTTCTAACCATTTATTGTGTGTTTCATGTAGTGTAGTCATTATTATTTGTTTAATTTTCCATCTTATTGTAAAACAATCGGCAATACCACAACCAGGGATATTTCAATCGAATTTTTTTTGTTCAATCAAAGTAGAACAATATCAAACGATCTTCTAACCGACTAGGTTATTTCATTCGATGATTAAATAAAATGTAAATATATTTCCAGCAATAATAGTTCAACAATATGTCAGATCGTGTAGTTATATAGATACGCTTTTAATAAGCAGATTTAATATAGTCGACGTAACATAGAATGGGGAAGTTAATGAAATACAGTTAAATTAATTATCATTCGCTGGATAACGAAATTAAGTAATTTCATTCAATTTGATGCATACAAAATTTTGATCGGGACTCATTTTTCATTTATTAAATCGTGATTCACCAGCGAGTGTTTTTACCAGTAGCGTCCGACTCCAGAAGGGGCACATAATAGAAATTTCACATCTATATAGAAGTGTACGATATTTAATATTTTACTGTTATATCTTAAGCAATAATTGTATATCTTTTTGTATTATCTATGTATAAGTAGAGTTTGCAATTCAGATTTTCCAAATTATTTTCCCGGATTTCATTCTCTCCTTTCACATTGCATCGCTTTGTCAGTGATGTTGAACAATTCTCATGTCAATTTAGCATCTCTTTCTCTTTTTCTCTGTGTAGTAACGGGATATTGGAAGGACATAGTAATTTCCAAGCTGGATAGACTAAAGGACATAACGCCAAAGCTCATTTAGTTTAGTGTCCTTTTTGCTTGGAAGCTTGAAAATACCAATGGGCAAATACATTAGATCTATTTCATTAACAAACCCCCTCAACGAAGGTCAGCCAGCCGGGCAAGTCAACAAACTTGACAATGGATGATCGCAATAGACTACTAACAAAATCCTTAGGTAAAAGTCGTATAACCAGCATAAGTAGGAATTAGGGGTGCTTTGGACAATAAATTCACAAAGTTGATTCCAAAGATTTCAGTGGGAAAAGAAGTCTCACCCCTCATGTGTCAAAGAAACGCCGGCTTCAACGAAAGGGTAATCATATTTGCGAGATTACAGCACAGGTACTGTTTTTCAGCAAGGTTGGGTGCTATCAACTTTTTTGTGGTCTATACTAGAAACGAGCAGCTGAAGAGGATAATATCCAGATGCATGCATTGTGATTATTGCAAAATTCATGTTCCCGAGACCAGTATCTACATAAACTGTCCTGAACTTAATCAACAAGTAATGCACAGGAGAGGAACTAACTGTGGACCGTCTTCAAATCACGGTACCAGTTTTTACCAAGTAAAAGAATCAGAATTAACTTCACTAGCTTATAACACGGTAGAAATTCCAATTGCACAAGTTGTAGCAACTACTGGGAAAATTATCATAAGCAAAAATATGTGCGAGAAAAACTGTTTGCAACAGCCAAATACGATCATATGGCTACATAGGGTAATTTATTGCGAAATTTACATACGTTTACTGCAGATATAGTACATCTAGGCTATAATAAAAACTTTCCTTCCTTGATGGGTATTACTATTTTAGTAACCAAAATACAGGACGTTTAATCTACTTTTCCACTTCCTTTATGGTCCGTAACTTCCTTATTACATTGTATATTTTTCTGAAACTTGGGACACGCCTTCACTTGGATGTGTCCAATCGAGCGATCTATTAATAATGAGAAAAATCCACTTCGTAACATGCTTGTCAGCCTGTTACGTTTTTCGTTCAAAATGTATTCCATTTGACTCATTAGTCACAATTCTCCTATGTTTCCACTAAATTCCTAAACATGTCATTTCAGGCACTTTCAACTCAGTTGAATATTTTGTAAATATGCCAACCCCATTTGACTTTGAAGTGTTATTCAATATCCGTCCGGGCTTATAGCCCGGAAAGTAGTTGTTGCTTCTTAGTTGAACGATCAGTGTCTTTGAAAAATAGTTTTCAATACTCATAAAGCACTAGAATAATCATTAGTTTGGGATATCTATCGCTGTCCATATTTTTATTTAATATATTGCTGTGTGAACATTTTTTTTCGTCTGGTTGGTAATATTGTTTATTGTTTTTTCCCAAGGTTATTCGTTATTGTATTGCTCACTGCTTATTTATGTTCAGTGCTTATTTGTTAATTAGCATTTTTTTATATTCAAGGAACTGAACTAAAAGAACTAAACAGATCACTGTTAAGTTGTGTTTTAATACGTGGAGCTCGTGTTTCTTATGCGTTATAGCATCAGCTCCTTTTTTACCGTATCTTTTCCATTTATTCGTTCCTTCATATTGTTCGTTTTCAGCTCCCTATCCCTGTTTTTCTTTTTTTCCGCATCTCTGCAGCCAGTAAGTTGTCCACAAGTTTATGGACAAGTTTGAGTCTACCTGAATAAGTTGACTACTCAGTTCTCTCAAGTAAGTTCCCCCGTCTTATTTTTAGTGTGTGTGAGATTTGATTATCACCATTCGGTATTCTCCTCGTTTGTTTTCTGGTATTGATTATTCAATGAGTATTGTTTCGTTTTATTAAACTTTCCAGAAACTTACCGTTAATTTCACAGGGTGCTTCCAGCATTTCACCTTCAGCTTCCGTTCTTCATTGCTTCCGTTCCTCTAAAAAGCAGGTGGCGTCCATTTGATATTAATTGCAAATTCCATCCCAGTGATAGCGCATGAAATAGTTTGATTGGTGCCAAATTCCACTCCCCAAGATGGAGTGCTCTAGCCTGGGGCTGCTTTACTTTGGATTCAATGAAATATTCCGTTCCTGTGGCAACACCCTGTAAATCGGATTTTTTCAAATGTATACCGTATTCAGTAAAAGCAGGAAAAAGTGAGCCTGGTGACTTGGCTTTTTCGGCAAAACGGTTTCTCTTGTGAAATTTAACTGTAAATCCTTAAGCACCACAATGCAAAATCAATATTTCCATTGGGATGAAGTGGCAATTTGACTATGTTTATATTTCTCCAATTATGCCAATTTCCAATCTATCGATGTATTTATAGTATGAAAAGTCCAGGTTGCGATTGAGAGTTCAACCAAATATTCCAGCCAAAAACAACAGATGAATTCATCTGAAACGAATTCAATTTTCAAAAGAGCACGAAGAAAATATTTCAATGATATTCTCCGGTTTCTCGGTGGTATGTTATTTTGTTGTTAGATTCTTGGTTCGAATGGGTGAATGCTGTGAATTTGGAAGACACAAATTGAACACTGATTTTTCATTGTGATAAGTAATTGGTTAACATTTTGATAAACATTTTCCAGTTCCTACACGCGATTAGATAATAATATGTTATAATGTATTATAACAAGAAGGATGTGATATTGGCAGTGCGCCTCTTTGTTGCACCTATAATTGGCAATTATTTCAGTTTAATAACTATTGTCAAACATAATTATAGCTATTCAATTCTCATGTGCACCAACTTATTTCATTCTATTTTATTTCTAAATTAATAGTTCAAATTCCTTATGAATTGAGTATAAACGGCGATTTCCTTAACGAAGAACACCAACAGTAGCACTACAAGAAATGAAAGACAATACGTTTACTTGAGAAATGATATTCTCAATTTAATGGATTATAATCCAAAAATGACTACACGACGAATCGGTCATGTTTTGCATGTTCCCCACAGTACTGTTTGGTGGAGAATCGAAAAGAATCGTCTGCATCCTTACCATGTACAGAAAGTACTAAGGCTGGAAGCAGGAGATGAAATACCCAGAATTAATTTCAATTGGTGAATCATCCAAAGTCCACAGATTGTATGTAGATGTTTATTCACTGTTTAAGCCCAACTTACAAGAGATGGGAATTAGAAATTCACGAATATGGACATAGCAAAACACATTTGCCACAAGTCAGGCTTACTCACAGCATGAATTTTCCGTTAATGTGTAGTATGGCATATTTGACAACAAATTAGTAGGATCACATACTCTACCTCATAGGCTAACCGATAGAGTATATTTGGATTTTCTGGAAAGTATCTTACCAGTCTTGAAGGAGCCAGTAAGAAAATATAAGTACAGGTTGGATATACTCTAAACATGATGTTGTTTTGGGTCTGGAATATTCTAGTTACTGGATTATTCTTATTTTAAATAGATTAACGATTGGACCCCCTGAATTGAATACATGTGTCAAATTTTAAGAATATATACAATGTGCCAATAAAGTTACGGACCAATGAATAATTTGACAAAATGTATTAAACATCCTGTATCCTGGTTATTAAAATAGTTATACCCATCAGTATGAGTCCATTGAGATTGCCCAGGTGTCCCGTATCTGAACTCACTTCCCCAATGAATCACCTTGTATACCAGGATTATAGGACACATGGAAGCATACGAATCGGTGATATGAAGGCTAAGAACTTGACAGGCTGGGGGGACCTAAAAGTTAAGTTACCTCCAATGGCATTATTTCCTGGTAGCTACCATACGAACAACCGCATTAGGAATATTTTAAACATAAGGGTGCAAACAACAAGTCTGCAGAGGTTGTAGTGAATAGGCTCTTGCAGCTACATGTCCCATATTAATCTTAGTCTTTTTAAAGGCGTATCGAGAATCTCCAAACAACTTGCACTCCATATTTTTCACTATTCTCATTCCAATGAAAACTCCTTTTAATAGTTTATTGAGTTATTAATTCACACTAGAAAATTGGGAACGGCCAGGGTCGCTATTCTTCACATCCTTCGCAAATGTACGAATGCGCAGGGTTACGAATGATCAATTATTTGCGAATACCTACTTTCTGAAAATGGTATTCTTGACGTAGAGTAGAGTTTTGCAAACATTTTCATTCGCGTGGTGAAATGAACTTGACAACATCGCACTGTCTATATTATTTAGCAGTTCTGTGTCATCAGATTATGGTTAGACTGCTATTTACGTTAAGTTTCCATTATCATGATGATGAATTCATCTCGAATAAACCCTCTCAACAACAACAAAAGGACTACCAATGCGTTCCTAGAACAAAAACCGATATTATTGGAATCCATGGGAACACATCCAATGTTCCTGGAAAATGTTCAAATGAGTTCACCCAGAAAGACACACAATGGCTTCGGCAGGAAGTGACCACTCTTTAGGAATTCTAAGAGTTTGCATAAATGATTATCCACTTAAAATGTCAACAGGATCAATAGGATTGATATGATTTTATTAAATAATTGGTTCAACTTCACGATTAACCAAATTGGCAATATGTGGCAAATCATCCATTTCGTGCGAAAATTTGATGAGTAATTTTGTTACCTAAATATAACCTATAAATTCTGTGAATTGCATACTCAAGACGTTTGTGATCACCAAATAACACCCGTTGTGAAACAAGCATGATAGAATGGTCAAGAATACCAAATGCAAATGACATTCGCAAAATTATGAGATGCGCACGACCTTGGCAAATGCCAACGGTGAGAAATAGTGCCGGCCAGCAAATGAATTAATTGACATTATTAACGATCTAAAAAAACAATATCGTATTAAAAATATATTTCCTGTTGTTGAATGGGCTCCTTAATTGATAGTTAACATCCTATGAATGTTTAATATGTGGTTATCTACATTAAGTTTATGTTTTATGACTCAATAAATATAATGCAAATTAGTTGTTGATGGAATGCATTTAAAAACTGCATACATTTACCTAAAAAGTTGCTAAAACCACAAAACTCCAAATTCCAAGTTAAAACTTCATTACGCTACTTTGGAAGAAATAGTCTACCTTGAAAATTTTTTATAAAATCACAACCATCGTTATTTTTATTTCAAAAGTCGTCAAATTCGGAAGTCTTCGGGAATAGATGAAAGTGTACTTCACCACGCTTCAACAGCAAAATACAACGAAATAAGTATTGAAGTTATAGTGGAAAATTGGTCTTTAGAATTAAAACTCGTATATACTGCAAAATTGTTCATCTAAGATAAATTGTTGAATGAAGCGTAAAAACAGAATACGACTAGTTCATCAAATGAATGAAGAAGCAAAAGGTGCAGATACAAATGAACAAGTTGCGCCTGCTTACATTCTGAAAATATCGGAGCAGTAGATGTTAACTATATGGGCTATTTATCTATTCGGAATCACAATGCTTGTTAAGAATAAAAAAAAAATTGATAAAAAATCCTTTGTGGAAATGCATGCATTCATAAACGCAATACGTAAGAATACGTAGTCAAAAAGACATATTATTTATTCAATGATGATGATTTGCGGAAGTTTTCTGTATATGCGACGGACATTAGGTATACATTTTTCATGGTGGTAGCTATATGCGATATATTTGGGTCTTGTAGAATATGTGAATTATGCTACTTGCGCTAACTTAATATCAAAGACGAATGGAGCGTATCAGTTATTACCATCCGACTATCTGAGACAGAGACGGATCGACGTTTTACTAGAGCGGAGAGTGCAGCAACCAGTTATGTACGTATGATGAAGCAGTATTTACCACTGCGACCCCAAATTGTGAGTACCTACTATATAATAAAAGGAAATCTACTGAGCAAGAGGTTGGTATTAATGCATATGGATAGTGTCAATTGCCAATGGCACGTTATCTTAAGTAGGGGAAATAAACGGGACATTATTTTTGACGTACGTCCGCTACCATTAATGCATAGTGGCATAATGAGAACATTGACTATCTGTATCTGTAGAGTGGGGAGGGTGAGTGTGTAGGCTCACA
>CAJUYG010000211.1:0-16668 GCA_910591675.1 Galerucella calmariensis
AGATGAGTAGATGAAAACCTGCGTCTCCCAGTGATTTATGCCCAGTGTTCATGGATAAAACTATCGATCTTTTAATACTGTTAGTAGAAATCTGACCGTTTCTTTTCGAGATCGAAACTTTGAAAAAAATTTATATTCGGATAGGGTGTAATAAAAATCTTGTCTGGGAATTATATTCCTGGGAACACAAAATTCAATTAACTCCTTTCTGTAAAAGTCATCAAAAAGCTCTATATCAATTATTAATTCCGTTTTGTTTGATTTTATAAACTAACCTCTCTATATTTTGATAATTTTGCCTGCCAAGTGCCAAGACATAACATGGACATAACCTTACTTTCACATAAGTAGGACTTAAGTAGAACCTACACTTCGGCTTACGTTAAGAACGACTTACGACGCGGTGTAGTCACACATATTTCCTAAGTCCTACTTAAATGCTTAAGTAGCAGCGGTGCAGTCTGCCCTTAGTGCTCCAGGATTCTATAGTGCTGTGCAGTTGGAAAGTATGTGGATGAAGGTTTCTTCTTCATGCATCCACGCAATGGTTCCATAAGAAGTGATGATTGGTTTCACTATGCTTAGGATTTTTGGGCTACAACCCCAGTTTCTCCCTGCCAGATTTCTGCACACTATTAGAGCCATTTTTGCCTTGTATGTAATCTCCTTTTCGTGTTTTTCCACAGGAGTTTACTGTCTAGAGTCAAACTGGATACTTGACTTCTTGTCTCCATTCTACCTCGTTCCCATCAAGTTTTATGGTTTTGAGGTTGAGTTTTCTTTTCTTAGTAAAGATTTATTATTTTTAGAAAATATTTTCCGAACCACAACTGAAGAAAATGTAAAATTAACATCGAGCAGCAAAATTTTTGACGTCCTCACCAACATAACCAACATTTTTAACGACAATAAAGATCTTTTCACAAAATTCCGTCAAGAATTATCGACAATTCTAAACGATCCAATCCACTCGGTTTCTGATATAGAAAAATACGGTTGGAATATTTTCAAAAATACAGTAGAAAACTGTACAGAACAGTGTTCAACTGTTTCCAAAGCATATACAAAATTAGCGCAGTATGTTATCGATAAAAATGACGGTGAAAGAAACGCGGATTTAATTTTGTTCGTACTACGCGCCATGAAGATGAATTCTTCGGAGGCTAGACAAATGTTTCCTTGTCTTTTGATGCTGGATAATTTGGGCAGCGAACACAAGGAAATTTTTATAGAAGAAGCGGAAAAAGTTCCTACTTGGATGTTTTTAGGTTGGATACCGCAATTATTAGCCAACGTTGATTCTGTCAAATTATTCGCTATTGCGAAGATAATTAGAAAAATCGCCGAAACGTATCCGCAAGCCATAATGTATCCTTATAGATTAAGCAAGGATAATTTCAGGTTTGTTGATAATCGAGTTCAAATGGAAGCTGCTTCGCTGATAGAAAGGTTAGTATTGTCATATCTTGGACCAAAATTAATTTGCTATGGCTAGGCGTAAGTTTTTTGGCCCCAAATATCGTATTTTCAAAGTGATAAACTATTTTTATCTTCACCATGTTCCTACAGTTCCATCAACTCCCTGTGATGCTTCAAATAATGTTTTCATTGTTTCTTAAAGCTTCCTTTACCCTCTGAAACGATTATTTTTCTAATAATTTCATTTAAACTCCTTTTCTACGTCCTTGTCGACCAAAATTTTTGTTTTCCTGAAATTCCCTAGTCAAATTTTTGTTGAATCGTTCTTAATCTTCCTTTTTGCGTGGATATTTTTGGTTTCTCCCCCACCCATCCCTAAGTACCCAGACAATGTTTGACTCATCCCCACGGAGATGCCTAGCAACCAAACCCACCTCAAACTCGCCGTTACTCCCGCCTTGGAATGGAATCACTACCCTAGCATACTTCAAGACGGGCGGCGGTCCCTCACACACTTTCCATCATCTTCTCCCTTCTATCACTCCCACCTCTCACATGCCATGTCGAGTCCTTCTCTTTCCCAAACCATGCTCTCTACTACGCCACTTATTTCCATCCATTCCTCCTCGCCCCTCAATAATCTCCACCATATTTCCACAATACACCGCCTCTCCCAGTTTATTTTCCAACTTCATCAAAACTTTCTCGTTCTTCCAACATCTAAACATATGTCCCACCTCATCCTCCATTTCACATATCTCGCACACTTCAGTTTCTCTTTTCCCAATCTTGTGGAGGTAACCCACTCTCGACCCATGTCCTGTGAGCACCTGCGTCAAGAAGTAGCTCACCTCCCCGGATTTCCGGTCCAACCAATTTCTCCTGCTCTCCTGCCACCGCTGCTGCCAGTCCACCCACTGTCCTGTACGCCTGCACCACTCTCAGAAGTATCCTTCTCTGCCACCACAGTAGTGGTCTAACATTCTCCCCTGCTTTCTTACCCCATAATTCCGCGCCATACAGCATACTCTGCTCCATCGTCCTACCAATTACCCCCCTCTTCCTCTCTTCCGGTCCTTTCACATTACCCAATAATCTTCCCAGCCATGCTGCCCTTACTTTTGCCTTCAACATATTTTACCGCTTCCTCCATCCTAATTTTCCTTCCCTTCACCTTCACCATCTCCCCCACTTCCCTTGCCTTGCTCCGCCCCTTCACCGGTAGCCGTCTTTTTCACAAGGATCACCCTGGCCATCTTCCACCTCTCCGGGAACTCTTCCTCCTTCAGTAGGTATCCTGTTGAATAGTTCCAAAAAGTACTCCCCATTGTCATCCAACAGTCTCTTCACCATATCACCTCTCATGCCATCTATACCTGGGGCTTTCTTTACTTTAACATTTCTCCCCTCCTCCTCTACTTCCTACTTCTCTACTGGCCTTATCCCTCTCATTTTCCCTATCTCCCTAGTATTCTGGGCTTCCCGAATCCTGCCCTCAACTCCTCCTCATACCCCTGTGAACAATTTATCTATAAGTTCTTTCTCCCAATCTTCCTATTTCCACCCATTCTTTTCACTGCTATCTGCGTGGGTATTTTTGGTTTCTCCCCACCCATCCTAAGTAGTGACTCTTATTAATACAGCCAATCAAATCACTACGAAAATTGACGTATTTTTTTCAAAAATTCATTTACGAGCATACTTACTGACTTACTATGTGAAGAAAATGAATTTGACTACTATAAGAGTCACTAAACACCTCCTTGTGGTACACCAAATTTTTCATTTTTAGATTGGACGAATTGTTATTGAAAGACGAAAATATCAACAACCTTCTCAAAGCTTTATCGTATATCAGCGTACCAGCTTCCATTCTTAGGTACTATATAAGTAAAATTCATAAAACAGATGACAGCGGAGCTGTCATAAGGTATATAGAAGAAGTAGAAACCGAAATTTTTAATCAAACTTGCGATAGTAGAGACGTGAATTATATGCAAGGGAATATTTATAAGAACATCAAGAAATTTAAAAAGGATTTTACAAAAATTGCAGGTAAATATTTTCGAGAGACCCTGTATATACTAAATATCCTGCCAAAAAAACCCATTCCGTGATATCCCGTATACCAAAAATAACCCCTCCAAAAATATCTCTTCGCATTTCGCCTTAGCAAGTATTGGATGAGAGGGATGAATTCAAGAAGGGGAAGGGAATATAATAATTGGATTCACCCTTTTTAAATCGAGTAATAGACTTGTATCTTGGCTCAGATAAGGATATTCTTGAACAGGATTTTATTGGCTGGAGATATTTTTGGCAGGATATTTTTGGACAGGATATTTGGTCGTGCTACCCCCTGTATGTAATTGTGTTTTTAAATTAATTTTTTTGAAGGTTTGGAATCAGTTAAACGTAAAGAATTTTGCAAAAAACTTGATAATGAGTTGAGAGTAATGTTGAATGTTGAAATAAAATCGAAACTTCTTAAAGATTTTTGTCCGTGGCTGGCAAATTTTTCTGCCAACAAATTAAACTTGGAATTGGAAATACCCGGTCAATACGATGGGAAAAATATGCCTTTACCGCAGCATCATGTAAAAATTACTGGATTTCATCCAGAAGTATGTCAAAGTTTTTATTGAACGCTTTACAAAGCCGTTCAACTAGGAAGAAACAACTACTATCCGGGCTTTAGTCCCCTGCAGACATTTAGTACCATAACTTAGTTGAACGGAAATCAAATTTCGAAAAATTTTATAACTAGCCCATTGGCTTAAAACCATTTACAATAAAAAGTTACTTACATCTCTACAGCAGTAAGCAGGAGAAGCGTTCGGCATTCTCGTTCAAAATACCTTAACGAAGATGTTACCATCTTTTAACATAATTTGTTATGTTTTTTTAATCTTAAGGAAACAATGAATTTAAAAGCACCAAAAAAACAGACGATGATCGAATGTCAATAAACGTCAAAACAAACTAGGGAATTTTACCAGTTGATCTGACAGTAAATTGTATCTAGGGTTGGTAAATTAATATTTATTCTGATAAGCAAGAAAGTAACTAAAAATGACATCATCGTCTTTTTATCGTAAGAATCCTATATTACAGTTTCCTATAAAATGTCATATATAGTTAAAAAGATATCGTGCTTGGAGGTAAAGATGAAACTATTGTGACAGCTTTAACATTTCCGTTACTGGAAGACATGTATAGATTGTAATTTTAGTGTCTTCTTTAGTCTGGGATTAGGTTCTTAGAGCTCTCCAGCGGAGAACATATACCTTGAACTGATGAGGTGCAAATACGCCGAAGCTATGTTGTCCGTTCTAATTGCAAACCAGAATTATTGGTTGAATCTTGTACCCCGTTTGACTAAGTAGTGGTATTCAACGTCCGCCGGGGCCTATAGCCTGAGAAGTAGTTGTTTCTTCTCAATTGAAAGTTTATATTAAACGTGATTATTTTAGATAAAAATTATGCAATCTTTAAGAAAACCAATAAAAATCACAATGCTTGGTATGAACACGAAAGAATATCCATTTTTGATCAAGTTCGGAGAGGACATTAGACAAGATCAAAGAATCGAACAAATGTTCGGACTGATGAACAACATTTTGCGAAACGATCCTTCATGTTCGAACAGCGGTTTGGACATTTTAACCTACCAGGTATTTATTTTTATTCACAACCATATAATACTATAGTACTGTCATTACTAATGTCATAGAATGTTAGAAAGTGTCATAATACACACCTCCACTTCCCGACCTGACTACCCGCCCTCATCGATAGCTTCCCGACCTGACCTTCCGCCCTTCTTCGACCACTTCTCGCCCTGCCCACCCGCCCTTTTCGACCACTTCTCGCCGTGACATTCCCGCCCTCATCGACAACTTCCCTTTTAGGTGTGTTCAGAACGAAACAAAGATTTATTAATTTTGATCGGGATTTGATGGTTGTAAATAAAATAGTATACAAACCTCGGTAGGAAGTTTCATTTCTGTCTCGAGATAATAGCTAACAGTAATGAAACTCTTCCCACCTCGGTGTTGTAAATACTATTATTCAAATTAAATTTCAAGTGGTAAAAAAATGTTAATATTCTAGGTAATACCATTGACGTCGAATTTGGGGATAATACAATGGATAAACGACACTGTGCCTTTGCAAATGTTTATCAGTAAATCGTTGAAAACGAAAAGAACGCAAAAAGATTGCATGGGACCGACGTATGATGAATACGTTTCATTTTTGAACGTGAAAAAAAGAAGAGACGATGAAATTTTCAAAATTTACGGTGATGCAGCGGAAAATATTAAAAAGGAAAGAACTGTTTTGAAATTTATGAGTTTTGTTTCGAAGATACCGTTAGACGTACTCAGGTGAGCAAATAATTTTAACTTCTATTTGAATGTAATTGTAATTTGGATGTATTTCAATTGAGACAACCTGTATAATATATAATTTTCTGTATCCCTACTTGGACCCAAAAAAATTCTAAATCTTCCCCATACTTTTATCTGTTCGTTTGTCAATGTTAAAATATAAAGTGTGTCCCATTTAGAAAATAAATTTTTAGATTTTTGAAAATATATATACAGGGTGGTCCGTAAGTAATTGTACATAGGAGTACAGTACAATCTTCACTCCAAAATATTGCGATTCAAACCAACCAGCCTCAATAAAATGTTGATATTAAGAGAGATACAGGGTGTTGAACATGAAATTTCAATTTTCGTTTTTAGCAATAGCTTTAACGCTTTTTGACGTACATGCACAAAAATTTGAGGTTTGAGGTTTTTTGATAGGAGAGATCATAATTTGGTACCTATTTTGATGTATTTTGTAGAGGGCGCCACAGGTCACGAATGCGGCATAAATGCGCGCAAAACTTTTTTGCCTTTCACATTTCACCCTGTATAGTCCTTCGCAACCCTAGAACCTTCTTGAATTTACCACTTTCTACGTATGCGAAGCTTCCAGAACAATCGGGAATAAACCATAGCATTACTCTGTTATGGAATCTTCTATAAATATCACATTTGCCAAAATTTATAGTTCACTTCTGAATGATGATGACAGTCACTAAGAATCACTAAAATATTGATTTGATATAATTATATAAGATACAGAGATTCTAAAGAACTCACTTATTTTTATTTTACATGTGTGATTACATTTATTTTAGTAAAAATATAAGCACAAAATTCAACTATCCGCCATCTTATCTCAAACACCAATCAGAAAAGAGTGACGTCGTACTTTCGTAAATATCTATGATCCGAACATCTGTTTTGAATTTACTTTATTGTTTGTTGGGTTTGCTTGGTTCATGTGTCAAGTGTTTGAAGTTTGAGTCATAGAGAAATATAATATGTCTATGGTTTGACTTTGACGACTTTACCACAGAACACAGATCATAGATAACCTACCGACACAGATCACCTATAAATGGTATTTACGAATTGATGATGTCATAGACAGACGCCATTACTATTCTAGCGTTTTGGCGCATAATTTGAAATGTGTTTTTTAAAGTTGAATATTGCCTTTAAGAACTTTGATATAATATACAGGCTGTCTCACTTGAAATATATAAAATGCTACTATTTTTCAATACACTGCATTTTGGGAATTTTTTTATTGATTATAAAGTTAATTTTCTTCTTTATAGAACGTCATTTTGGTCACTAAGCACCAGCACAGAAAACTACATAGCTTTACGCAACAATTTCATAAAGACCTATTCGGTATTATGCGCTTCGCATTGGATTCTAGGCATAGGCGATCGCCATCTAACCAACAGCCTAATTTGCCTAAGAAACGGCAAAGTTCTAGGCATCGACTTCGGCCACGCTTTCGGTACTGCTACGCAAATACTACCAGTACCCGAATTAGTACCCTTCAGACTCACCCCGCATTTGGTGGGTTTGATGGAACCGCTCAAAGAAAGAGGCTCTTTCAGGGAATACTTGATACATTGTTTGAGGTGTTATAGAGCTAACAGCTCACCTCTATCTGCTACAATGAGCGTATTCATACAAGAACCATCTATCGATTGGTTAGAGCACGCTGGAGACGGGAACAATGAAAACTGGTACCCTCTGGTGAAAGTTAACCAAGCTCGGAGGAAACTGAAAGGAGCAAATCCAGCTGATATTATGCTGGAAGAATTGAGAGCCGGTATGAGATTGGAAAGTTACACCAACGCTTATATGAAACACGTAAAAGGCGATGAAAATGATAACGTTAGAGCCAGATTGATGGGTCGAGAGGAATTGAGTCTGGAAGATCAGGTGGATTGTTTGATAGATCACGCTACGGATAGAAATTTGTTGGGGAGGATGTATTATGGATGGAATCCTTGGGTTTAATGTTTTTTAAATATATTTTGTTATTAATAAAGTTTTTTTTTATAAAAAAATGTTTTTGGTATTTTTTTTGTGGTGCTGTAAAATGTAAAGGATGCAGTCTTGCCAGGATAACCCTGGGAAGCTGGCGTCGACGAAATATTTGGCGATGACCAGGAAAAACCTACGTTGCTTAGTTGAAGTTTTAGAACAATTTTTCGTGGATAATATTGAAAATATATTGGAAAATTTCAGTGTAAATGACTTAATATGTAGTACGATCAATTCTATTCTTGTGGAAATACTATTTTTGAAAATACCGATTGGTACTCAAGAAAGAGCTTGTTTTGCAGTTGGCTCAGGATGTGTAGTCTATTCCAGAACACTAAGCCTAAGGATTAAGTGGGGTATGGGAAACAATACCAGCGTGGTTCAAACAGAACCGGCTGGTATCTCAATTGCCGCAAAAGAACTAACCAGAAAAAGAATTCCTGGCAAAAACATAACAGTAGAGCCTTCAACAGACAAAGTGTTATATCGGGGCTAGTTACTAGAGTGCCACCAAGATTTAGCTAACGCTTCGGCAGATACCAATATTATCCCGAGGTGGGTTAAAGGGCACGACAGGAGTAAAGGTTGGACTAAAAATTTTATGTGCTAGTGACACCTAGGTTTAGCTACGGCCTAACGACTTCGACAATTGCGGAACTAGACAAACGTTACACCCATGCTAAATCCCTTAAGAGATGGGATGGAATCAAAGGATGCAGTCTTACCAGGATCACCCTGGGCGACCTTGGGAAGCTGCCCAGGTAACAAGCTGACGGCATTTGTACGTCAATATATGGTCATTTAGTCATTAACGTCACATGACCAGAAAATGACATCATTTCAACTTACTTAATATGACGTTATTTGGACGTAATTAACATGTCATAAATATGACGTCATCTCAAGGTCATTATCATGACTGATTATCACTATATCGTCACATAAGGTAAATTTCTGAATAAATAGTTTCTCAACTGGATTGTATATGTAGGAAAAACCTACGTTTAACAGTAGGATTTCTGATTGGTCACTGTTAACTAAGGAAATATACCTCCATACTATGGGGCTGGTGGACACACCTCTAAGCAGGATGTGTGAACAGGTGTTCGGTCTACACTTGGCCTACACCTGCCGATATAAAGGAAATGTCTCCTAGTGACCTGTCCACCTTCCTGAGAAGGACAGGATGGACGATGACCTAGGAGGACAACTCCTGCTCGGAAGGATGTACAATGGGTCACATGTGGCCTAAGTGGTGTGAGCCTACACTCACCCTCCCCACTTTACAGATACAGAATGTAAAGAGTTTTGTTCAATTTGGTAGTTCTTTAATCGAGGACAAAGGGTTTCTTACTGATATTGACGAGATGGAGATATTTTTATTTGGAAACTTCCAATTTTTTTACCATTGTAAAAAAATATGGGACGTCCTGTATACTTATGTTACTTGGTTTGAAAAATATATCGCAAGTTCGATCATTGACTCTTGAAACAATAAAATAAGGTTGAAAAAAAAAATTTACGTGGAATTCTATTTTTTTTTTAAATTTAAATTCGGGATAATTCGCCACCCCCGCTCCTGGAACCGCGAAACGATCTCTAAGCCACGACGCACATCTAATGCTGATCACTGATCAGTTCGACTGGTGTTGTGAAAGAAATAAGAAAAACTTGGTAAGTACTCGAAATAAATCTGTCGTAGTTGAAACATTTTTATTACAAAACTGTAAAGAAACTTTTAAAAAACCAGTTTTCTAGTTAATTTGAAAATTGATCTTTCCAGGACTCTTGGTAGAGGGTTTTATTTCCTAGGGTCAAAGTTTTTGTTACTTTTACATTTTAAAATTCTTTTGGTATAATTGGAATTATTCTTATAATCGGTTGGGAATCAAGATTATCAAACTAGATATAGTTGGGAGGAAAAAAAAAGATTGCTCCTGCTACATTTAAACTATCCACAGGGTATATACAGGGAGGACAGTTGTTATTTAAACTAATTCACTTATTTATCAATGCAACACAGAGACATTTTGAAATCCCCAGTATCAGGTCCAATTTTTTCTGTTTTTTAAATTATTTTTAAAAATTTATTCAAGCAGTTTAAGTTCACTGGATATTTTGAAAAATATAATTGACTATTTCACTGGAGTAAATTGATAATCGACAAAATTTGAAGGTTTTGAACTGGCAATTTTTTGTCTTGTCGCGGCAATTTTTTGACGTTTAATATATCAAATCTATGTGTATAAAATTCTATCACTCTGTGATAAAATTCAATATAAAATCTTTGTTAGTGGTTTCTAAGGAAACTAAGTTGTTTATTTATTTATTTAACTGTCTAAAAATTATTAAAACTGTTTCAAAAATTTAAATTAACATGAATAATACAAGATTTGGAAATAATTCAATTAATGAAATAGAGAGTACAATTATTAAGCAAAGTATACCGCGAAATACAATGAAGACAAAAAAGTCTGCGTGGGAACAGTTTAGAATGTTTCTGGACGCACGTAATTAATTATACGTTAGAAAAGGATACTTTTGAACAAAAATTCTTGAAGATTATGGTTTTAACATGAAAAAAAGAGATGGAACTGATAATATTGAAGCTAGTGTGAAAACACTTTGGAATACGACTGCTCAAATGGTTCAGGAAAAATATTTTCTAGAATTTAACATTAAAATTGATCCATTTAAAGATATTACCTACCTATAAATTTGCTAGTTTGGCCAGGGATACAAAACGTAAAAAGCTTCAGGCTGAACCTGACACTAGAAAAAGAAGTTCTAACGCGTTTATCAAAGAAGAATTAATGAAGATGGTAGAAAGCTATTCTGAAGATAATCCTGATGGGTTACAAAAAAAGTTTTTTCATTTATGTTCGTTCGAATTAGCATGGCGTGGAAATGAAGCTGCTAATTGTGATATTAATTACTTTAAAAAAGAATATGATAATAAAGGTAATTTTTTATTGGCAGGGTAGAATATAATCAAATCTTTTCCAAAACGACACAAGGAGGATCAAAAGCTTTATCTGGCAGTCAGTGACTGGTACGAAATAATGCTAATAACAGTTTGTGTCCCGTCCGTTTATTTTTAAAAATTATTGAAAAAAGAGAATCCAATCCTTATCTAACAACAAGATTATTTTTAACACAGTATATCCAAATTGGGAGAAAGGAATATGGTACAAAAATTAACCATTGGGAATTAATACAATTTCAAAGTGGACGAAAATATCGGCAGAATCAATTGGTATAGACACAAAAAAAAATAAAAATAACCAATCATTCACATAGAGCTTCTACAATATCTGCATTAGCAAAAGAAGGAGTTGGTGTATACAAGAAGTAATTAAGCTTACAGGACATTCTTCTGCCCATTCTTTGAAACCATATTTTCAATTAAATGAAGAAGAACATTTCCAACTTATAGAGAACCTTCGAGAAAATACAAATAAAGAAAAGGAATCTAAGTTAAATTCATCACAGGTTATGATGCAAAACAATCCCCAAAATAATGCTACAACGTACAATTATAATAATTGTACCTTTTACATAAATAAGTAATTTTTTTATTCATAATGTTATAATTTTTTCAGCTTTAGCAAACACTATAATATTTCACGTGGTACGGCCTATTAGCCACTTCCCTATTCTTCTTTTTCTTGTTATAATAACCTTTTACGTCCTCAGGAGTCAGTTATAAAAATCGAACTTGCAAAAATGTATTGAAACGTATTTCTGCGTTATATATTTTTTCTTCAAACTATTTTCACAACTCATAAATTGTTTTTAAAATATATGTTCGAGATATTTTCGTAAACGGCTGTACTTACATCATATTCCATAACATTTCCAATAATTTTTAGCGTATTATAAATATGTTAAAACTGTAACGCGTTCCAGTATTCTAATGTTTACGCGATCGTGTTATTCTGGGAAAATATATTTGCCCGGGTTTCTTCCAAAAAAAAAATACAATTTCCAGAAAATGTTTTAAAAAAACAAAAATTTATACCATTCATAAAAATAAGCTGAATGAATAGTGAATTAAGTTTAAATTAACCGTCAGATTATGAGTAATTTAATGGGGTCAGCGTACTTTGTTTAGTGAAAGAAGTTAAAATTAAAAAAGTATTTTTTTAAATAACAAATTTGATAAACAAAAAAGTAACAAAAATAGCCTCTTACTTTTGAACTAAAAATAAAATTCAAATAAAAACATTAAACAGATTTTTGGCGATATACAAAAAGCACATATTTAAGTGACAACTAGATACGAGGGTAGGTGGAAAAGTATGTTTAAAAAAATTATCATTTATCGATAATTGTATATTCTGGCTCCATAAATTACTAAACAAACATTCCTTGACAGTTTCCATAACGCTGAATTACAAAAACCAAATGGTGGCATGTTATTTTTGCGAAATTTTCTAGTATATATTTCATAAAAATTAATATCTGGATATCATCCAAACTATATATGTTGACCTTGCAGATATCCATAAATTACAACTCGTATAATATACACCGGAGATATATTTATAAAATTTTTAGATAATTATACAGGGAGAATCAATAATAATAAAAAATAATAACCAACTGGTAAAATGAACAAGACCAAGATTCTAGGTAGGTATATATAAATTAAAGTATTTCGTGAATAACCTGAAGACTCAGTTTCATTAAGGAAGAAGCCACTAGAGTCTAGCAAGCTTCTTCCTTAATAAAACGGAGCATTATTATACGAGGGGCGGTACAAAATGATGACAATTTTTAGATAAAACACCCTGTATTTCGGAAAATATCCATATTTTATTCAAGTATTTGGATTTCAAAGTACCTAGTGGTAGTGAGAAATATTTTTTTTTTCAGACGAATCATCACAATGCCCCCACCGACCGAAGGGACAAATTTGCTAACTACCTACATGATCCTGATTCTCCTTCTAATAGCATTGTGGGTTTTGTATTCCGGTCTCTTATAGGAAATTTTAAAAGTAAGTTTTCAACATTAAGAGGGGTCTCACAATTTAGACAGCTCAAAACAGTTGGCACCCTTGACTTGCAACAAATTTTTGGTCATTTTGTATGCAACAAATCTAAAGAATGCAGTAAAATTGAGAGTTGAAATTTGAACATAATATAACTTGGACGTTTGTCTTGGGGATGAGGTATTTTGGTCAAGTTATACAGTATGCGAAAACTCTTTCGAGTCCATTTAGTTTACACAAGTACAAGGAAAATATGAGAAAAACTGATGAAAGAGGGAGAAGAATAATTGTGGGCGTATCTAGTTCATCGAGAGCTGAATGGATGAACTGGATACGCCCACAATTATTCTTCTCTCTCTTTCAAGCAGTTTTTCTCATATTTTCCTTGTCGTACTTGTGTAAACTGAATGGACTCGAAAGAGTTTTCGCATACTGTAGATTGTTATAAAAAAGATATACCTAAGACTTTAAGTGATGGTGTGATTTTGATAGTTTTGACATTTTGTGGTCACCAATTTGAACGCCAAGACCTTATCCCCCAAAAAAAACCTGGAGAATTCAATTCTGAAAATATGTAATCTCAGTTCATTGTATTTTTTGAGATTTGTTGCACACTAAGTTATATAATTAACATCATATTAATGTTAGAAACAAACAAATTTAATTTTTACTCATACTAATGCTTCAATATATCCAACTTTTTTTAGTAACATTTTTCAATATTTTCAAATTCCAAGGTACTTCACTATTGAGTAAAGTTCATATTTTTTGACAAACCGTAAACGACTGAAAAATTTGATATTTTATGACTGTTTTATGGGTTTCAAATAATGCAAAACTTTTTATGAAGAATAACTTTTTTTCCTAAAATTAATAATAAAAAAGTTTTCCATATGATTCCAGCTCAAGGGGACATATTATATACAGTGTGTACCAACTTTACGACAAACTTCGGTATATGGGTTATTAAGAGATATCAAAAAATGTTATCAACAAAAATAATAGATGTGTTAAAGGTCCATATTCTGAAATTATATCGAACTATACAGAGTGCTGCATAACTCCGTTACAAACCAAATATATGAGGTATATGAAAATAATAAGTTTTTAGCCCGAATTGAAATTTCAATTAATTAAAAAAAAGAAACAAATCGATAGTGTATAGAATTATTCACTTTGATCGATGTTAGCATTCAAAGTGATTTCACTTGAAAAACACGTTAAGAATTACTCGTATTCCAAAATAACCGGGTTTTTGAAAATGTGCCAATTAAACACGTTGGTAGCCACTGTAAGTAGGCAGGTAATAAAAAATATTTTTCTTATATAAAAAAAATTATTTTGAAAACAGACAAATTTAATCAACGTAAAAATTGTCAAAAAAAGGATGGAAAATATTAAATTTTAAAATGATTTAGATATTTAGACAGTTAATCCATAAGGCATGCGCCATCTATATAGATGGCGCAAATAGCAATATATATTTCTATTTGAAGGAATTCAATTTGAGAGGTTTATACTTGCAATTTTTGCTATTGGTATTTCCGTTTGGCTCCAACTACAAATTATTTCAAAAATATATAATACAAATCGACCCTCTTTTACAAGAACCATAATTTTGTCATTAAAATCACGTAATAGTGACGTGAGATTTTAACCAGATTAAGATTGATCCAAATTCGTGTTAAAAATGACGTTATTTTGACGTTCCCTTTTGGGAACTTAAATGACTTCGACGTGTTTGACCTGAATTCGACGTCACATTGACGTTCTTTGACGTCACCTTGCTATGTGGGACGTAAAATGTTGTTTTTTATTTAAAAAAAATGCTGGAATACAGGGTGAATCAAAAATGATTTAACAGAATCTTCAATTTTTTATATAAAATAGTAATTTGACCTAACCAATTATTTGTTTGTATAAAAATTAATAAATTGACAATTATTATACAGGGGATGTAGGAAAAGTATATTTTAAAAGCATTTGTATTAAATTTTAATCTTCATAGACAACTTGTTACGAATTATTTCAAAAACTGGTTTCTTGAAATGTATATAAAGAGCGAGGCAAAAAATTACGTAATTTTTTTTTTTTTATAAATCTTCAGCATTGCGTTATTTTTTAATATTTTGGGATAACCCCTGTAATTTGGTTTATTTATGTTCCCCACAGAGTCCTACTTTATTTTTTCAATATTGTACTTCCCACACTTACAAAATTTTAATTATTAAAAATAAATTTAATAAAATTTCGTAAATATTCACCTCTCCAATCATCCAAAACTAATAAAAAATATTTACTAAAACTAAAAACACGAACGGATTAAAATTAGCAAGTTATTTATAGTCAAAAATCGAGCGGGCCACGCAAAATTAGAAACGTACTTTATTTATCGAGCCATCCGTGATGCGAGCTGTCACTCCTGTCAGTTTTAATCTAATTTATTTTCATTTTTAAAAAGCAAACCTTTCAATGTTTATCTACGCTCGATGTACCTGTTCGAAATAACCACGCGACTATATTTAGATCGAGTTCTTTTTTTAGTTTAATAAAATTGCTACATCGAAAAAATTAAAAATGTTTCAAATGAAAACGTTGAATAAATTTTTGGTATAGTCAAAAGCGCTTTTATATCGTGCGGGTTCAAAGGTCACTAACCATATATGTATAAAATCAGAAGACACAGAGGTTACCAAAATGTTAGATTACAAATATACCCGGAGGAAATAATGATGACCAGCACACTGGTTGACGAATTTCCACAATATCGAAAAAAGTTTCAAATGAATGTTGTAGAGTGTGAAATTTTGTCGATTATAATCTACATTATCGAGCAGCACCCCCAGGTCTTTCCAGTCCCCTCCCCCCAGGATTTTTCAAATAAATATCCGTACCAAATAAAGTATACACATATCAAAATATTTTTGTTATTTTTTTTTCAGAATCATCCGAAAAATTGTCAATTCAACTGAAAATTCCATCTGACGCATCTCACTTCACACTTAAATCGCAGTAGCAAGATAGACATAACAAAAAAGATGACGTCGTTTTTGTCGGTATTTCCATCACTCGCTAATGCAAATTATTTATATTTTTATAATTGTTAATTTCTATTTAAGACACCTATTTTATGGTTAAGTGTAAATAAAATTTGTTGGTTTTTACGTAGTTTCTTTCACTTAAACTTACACATACTGACTACTATTTCAATGTTAGTTATTAGTATCTGGTAGATTGAAATTTTTGCGCACAAAAGAACCCCCTAAGAAAATTTTAAGCGTCCGCCCATGGTAGATGGAAATTTTCGACAACAAAAGGACACCCTAAGAAAATTTTATACGTAAGCCCATGATATATGAACATTTTACCAATAAAAGAACTCCCTATGAAAATTTTATACGTCCACCCATGGTAAATGGAAATTTTTCACAAAAGAAACCCCTAAGAAAATTTTATACGTAAGCCCATGATATATGAATATTTTTGTGAATAAAAGAACACTCTATGAAAATTTTATACGTACTCCCATGGAACATAGAAATTTTTGCAAATAAAAGAACTTCCTATGATAATTTTATACGTACTCCCATGGTAGATAGAAATTTTTGCACACAAAAGAACCCCCTATGAAAATTTTATAGGTACACCCGTGGTAAATAGACATTTTTGCCAATAAAAGTGCTCCCTATGAAAATTTGGTACGTACTCCCATGGTAGATAGAAATTTTTGCAAACAAAAAACTCCCTATGAAAATTTTGTACGTACTCCCATGGTAGATAGAAATTTTTGTACACATAAAAGAACCCCCTATGAAAATTTTATAGATACGCCCTTTGTAAATGGAA
>CAJUYG010000211.1:16678-30895 GCA_910591675.1 Galerucella calmariensis
AAAGCTAGTTACTTACGAGTAATTTGCATTCAGTAAAGTATAACAGCAACAAGACGGTAAGGAATCTCCTCCTAATGTAACTCTCTTTGAAATCTCCCTGTTTGCTTTGAATTTTTCAGCTCGATCATTATCTTTCCTATACAAAATTTGTAACATTAGAACAATAAACAATTGTGGATAAACGTAAATACCATTCAGGAGCAGGAATTCTGTCAGCCGGAGGAGCATTAGGATCTGATTTAGTTTTTTTAGAAAACATAGGATCCTTTTTAGCTTTTTTCTTTTTTGGTTTATCTGGATTATCCTGGTCACCTCCTTCTTCTTCCTCCTCTAGAGGAGCAGTTATAGTAATTGGATCTGGCCCCTTAGGGATTCCATAATAAACCTTCGTTTTATTATCTAAGTAATAAAAATTAACAGTTAATAATAATTATTTATTTGGTATAAAACTTACGTTTGGATATTTCACCTCCCATAGATCCAGCAGTGGCATCGATTTGTGCTTTATTTCTTGCTACACCTTCATACATATCAAAATAAAGATGATCTTGGATAATATTCAACATAATAGAGGATTTTTTTTCATTTAAATGTCGTTTAAGCAATGATAATGTATCTCGAGATATTCTTATAACAAACTGATTGGATTTGAAGGTTTCAGCAATTTCACTGCCATGCATATGCTCCTTTTTTATAATCATTGCTAGTTTTTTAAGATCCTCTTGGTAATAGTAATCTTGTTCGGGACCAAACTTTTTCATCAAATCTATAGCTTTCGATGGGTGATTATTATACACTAATTCTATAAATAAAAAAATAGATTACTAAATATAATATGTATTAGGGATTTCAAATAAAATTACCTAGATACATGTGTACCAGTACTGGAAATAAAATAGATCCCAATTCATGTTTGTATATATCTAAGGAATTTTCAACAAATCTTTTGAGATCTGAATACGCTGTATCGTAAGCTTCAGGATCTCCATCGCTTTTATAACCTGTTAATACATTATTAACATCTGTATCTTCTTTTAACTCTTCAGTATACTCAGTAATATTAGCTTCTTTTCGAAGCAGTTCTTCGGTACCCTAGGGGTAGACTTATTTTAGTTAAAGCTGCAATTATAATTGTTGGTCTTACCTTTAAATTATACTTTTTGAGTACTTGCAGTACTGCGGATAATTGAGTTTTATCCATTTCAATGAAAATATTGTTTGAAATTGTTGTGAGTTTTCATCATTCGAATGAAGTTAGCTGAAAGATAACTGTCAAAATTAATGACTTTAAAATACTCATATAAGTTATGCAGCGACATCAAACTAATAATTATTTTGAATTTAAATCATACGTATGGTGAAATCACAGATTTAATTATACTAACTGGGTGAAATTTAATATTTTCTCCAAAGGAAAACTAATTTTAGTTAAGGGGCAATGGTAGCTGTTGATTTTATTTTTAAATTATAATTATAAAAGTTGGTTGGGAAGAAGATAACTGTCAAATCTAATACTTGACATAAGGCTACCTATATAAGTAATGTAGCCAGCAGAGATCAGGGAGGCTGGACAGCCACATCAAAATAATAACTCGTTTGGTTGGTTTTTCAAGTTTTATTCATTACTGTGGTTAAATTCAATGTTTTCATAAAAATTGTTGTGCTATTTACATATATTACAAACATTATTAAACAAATTATAAATTTTAAGTGTAATCTAGATTTGAGAATAAAAAAAAGGAGTTGGTTTACAATTTCGGTCTTATTTTCTCATACATCACAATTTGCCCTTTATTTTTCATAATAAACTTCTTTACAAAATTAAACTGATCCTGAGCAAAATCGTAAAATTCATTTTCCATTTGCCAGACGTTGCTCGATTTGATTTTTTCCAAGGTTTCTTGAGAAGGTAAATCTTTTTGAACAGTTTGCCTCAGGTGTGATTTGTTACTATGCTGGAAGTGATCTGTGGCACCCTTGAAAAAACTCGGAAGTGAAAGTTCCAGAAGTTGTATAAATTCTTCAAGCTGTTCAGTTAGTCCTACTAGGAAGTAATTGTTGATTAAATTCTTTTTGGCTTCAGTTAAAGCCCATTTATTACCAGGTTTCCTGGAAGTAACACAAATTTTAGCACTTTTAGTTACTTCTACGAATACTTTTACTTACCAACAATTTGCTGCGTGTCCACAGAAAAATGGAATTTGCAGCCACATATTATTGGGATCACATTCTGGTAGCTGCTTATTTACACACTCTTCAAATGTCTGAAAAAATGTAGATATTAATACGATAAAAAAATCTTTTCAAGCTTTTCTTACCATTGTATTACCATGTTTCTTCCTTATTAAATAAGGCCTATAATTATCTCCGTATCTAACAAAATAATAATAAGAAATAAACCTATCTAATGGTTTACGAATGAGATTTATAAATAAAGGTTTTGTCGCTCCGTATCTGAAAAGTATTTCATTTCAATTCTAACTAAATATGTTAACGTTGAATACTTACTTTGAAAAATCAAAAAAAGCGAAGTGCCCGTGATACAAGGCAGGCTTAATACTTTTCCAGTTAGTGACGTTATGTACAAATTTAAGTTGATTTTCTAAAGTTACAGTATGACTGTTAGCACTAATGTTCACATGTAATACATGAAATTTATTTTTCTTACATAAATCGTATGCTACACCCACAAAACTTGTAGAGCCAGTCTTCGGTACTCGATTGTACAGTATAATCAGATCTTTTTCTTCTAAAATATTTTTTTCTGGACGTAATATAATCTCATTTCGATTTTGACTCCATTCTACGAATGTTTTTAGTTTGAAAATTGAAATTGAACGTTCCTACGTATTCTTACCTAACTCTTGTAATTTATCTTGTAGCTTTGCTAGCTGGTATTGATACAATACTGCTAGAGACCCCAGTACGAGAATTATGATCAAAACATAACCCAATTTTAGCGGTTTGAACATAATTTATATCAAACGAGATCTTCAAATTAAATCGTACTTCATTTTAATGGTACACACTTCATTATAGTTTTTTTATTAGACTAAAATGCAAATTATTTACATTTTAATCATTCAAACAATCTACACAAAACAATATTCGAAAGGGCAAGTCCACGTGACGTCACGAGACAGTCGCCCTGATGAATCTGGTGATAAAAAAGCGTGTTTGGGTTCTTAGAGTTTTGATTTAGTGATTTTACAATTTCTTGGGTATTTTGAAAGCTAAATTTCACTGTTTATAATTAGAAATGATCATTAAACATAAAATACTTCAACCTAGAATTGTAACTCCTATGTTGTCAACAGTGACTACTGTTTTAACTGCCATCTGTAGTTTGGCCGCAGGAACTATAAAATTCAGCGAGAATTTTAAATATCAATTTGATGGAGAATTTTATCTATTTAAAAAATAAATCGACTGTTTGCCTAAAGAACACAAAATTCAGCTGCTTATAAAAATATATAAATTATAACTGATAATATTTCGCCAAATCTTGCATCAGAGCTGAACATAAGAGAATATCTGGCAAACTTTTGTTGATGCAAGATTTGGTGAAATAGGTACTATCAGTTATAATTTATGTTTTCATAAAAGCTGCACTTTGTATTCTTTTGGTAAAAAGTCAATTTATTTCTAAAAAACTCGTGCAGCAGAGTAAGAGTTGAAGTAACATTTTTGCAGAAGGTAAAGTTTGCAATATATAATTTGTGTGTCTAGGAAAAAGTATATGGTGAACGACGAATACTTTAAAGAAAAAGACTTTGGAGAATTAAATATTTATTTAGTGATAATAACAACATTTTCAACACACATACCTATACATAACACACAACATACTACCTAAGTAGATTATTTTCCAATATTCTAATATTTTCATTCCTAAAATATAAATATTTTGTGTTATTTTTTCATCCATGTGGTCTGGCATCTAGTTCTAAGCAATTCAACAAGGAGGATCACGTATGAAGTACCTATACTCATTTCTATAGTGTCTTCTCCTTTGAAAGGGTTTTTAGAACAAAATTTGATATAGCTGCTTTCATTATTGGATCAACAAATGTTGAATCCTTGTTAGTATTAATGAATTTTGGAAATTCCATATCATCTCCTCTTGAAATAGTATTAGGTTACTTTTTTACACCATAAAAGAAGAATCCTAATTATTAATTAACCTATAGACTTGCACCTAATATTAAATTTAGGTAATTACCTGGAATGAATGAAGTGAGAACAGCTTTTCTTTTCAGCCTCTTTTTCCTGGTACTTTACAGTCATCTCTAAAGTGTCTAACACAAACACGGGAATTTTGGTATAATATTTGTTTTGAAGGCATGCAGTGTAACTTCACATTGTTAATATTTCTCAGCCAGGAGTCAAATACTTCAGGTTCACGTTTTAAAAACCGATGTTAAGCACTCGTTTTGTCTCAGCAAACCGGAACACAACAAAGTTTTTTACTTGGTTTGTTTATTTTTCCTTCCATTTTGACATTACGATTGTTGATGAACAGTGCCCTCTGCAGTTTGGCCGCATCGTAACTCAAAACATTCTCTCCAATCCCAGTTACAATTCTAGGTTGAAGTATTTTATGTCATTAAATCAATGCAAAACAACCAAATTACAAATCATTTTTATTCTCAGGGCAACTGTCATTTATGTCTCAACTTGACATTTGAGGAAATAAGTATTGATATTAATATTTCAGACCATAGATAACCTACTCTCGGTTTCAGACACATGCTGCCATCTAGGATATTCAACTGATACTCAAATAAAACTAGTAGAATTTCGATCAAACAGGTGGCGGTAGTGCAAATAATTTTATAGGTATCGCATAATTATCGATTTCATTCAATCAATGCCATGTTCGTTATCTAAATGAAAATCTAGGAAAACTTGAAAGGTTTCAATACCTCTATTTTCTAGTTAATCTTTAAGAGATTGATGACAAATATTAATGAACAAAAAATTTAGACAAAACGACAAGATAAGGTTTTTTTTGTAATCAATATTGATAAGTAATTACATTTTATCAATAATCCTTTATAGTAGATAATACCTTTGATAACCATGTAGTCTTTAATTAGTTACAAAATTTATTAGAGTAAAATGGACGTCTAAAAATATTTAGTGAAGGTTTTGGTACTGGAAAAAGTTTATAATAAACATTTACAAGCAGTATGGCAAACAAGCCACGGCTGGTAACCGTAAGTTATTATTTAAATCATGTTTTTAATGGCCAGATAAAATTTATTTTGAGACATGACTAACTATTAGATTGAATAGGGTGATAATTAGATAAAGCGTGTTTTTCTGTTGGCAAAAAGGGCGACACCATTTTTATTTGAGGCTTCAATTTCTTCAAAGTTCCTTTTTAAAAAAAGTTAAGTATGATTGACGAGTGCAGATGGAGATAGATGTCAAAAAATAATAGTTGAAGGCGTTATAGATAGTATTTAACTGTTATCTTTGACATCTATCGATAACACGCTTTACTAAAATGAATTTTTATTACAGGAAACTGTAAATGACTTTTGGAGGTATTGATACTATTTACAAATCACTATTTTCCAGGGAGAATACATTTGGATAAAACCCTTAGTTAATGGTGAATTTGATATACCAATTGGAGGAAAAATAGTAGGTGTTGAATCTAGCAGAGTCAGAGTATTACTTGACGATGGCAAAGAAAGTTACATATCCAATCAACAAGTTATGCAAACTATGCATATATCTTCCATTAATGGAGTGGAAGATATGATAAACTTGGGGGATTTACAAGAATATGCCATCTTGAGAAATTTACATAAAAGATACAGAGAAAAATTAATATACGTAAGTAAAATCTTTACATGAGAGTAAAGAGTATTTTACTTGTTTTTTTTATTGTAGACTTACACAGGTGCGATGTTAATAGCTATAAATCCTTATGAAATTTTGCCGATATACACAAATGCAGTTATTAGTAGTTACAGGGGTAAGAGAATGGAAGAAATGCCTCCACATATTTTTGCCGTGGGAGATAACAGCTATAATAACATGAAAACTAGCAAACAAGACCAGTGTATTGTAATAAGGTAAAAAAAAATGGGACCAGAGTACCTAACACGCGTAAAAAATTAAAATTATCATCTGTTATTTCAGCGGGGAGAGTGGAGCAGGCAAAACGGAAAGTACAAAATTGATTCTACAATATCTAGCATCTACCAGTGCTCAACACACATGGATAGAACAGCAAATATTAGAAGCTAATCCGATTTTAGAAGCGTTCGGTAATGCCAAGACCGTTAGAAACGACAATTCATCTCGTTTCGGCAAATATATAGACATTAAATTCAATAAAATCGGAGCTATAGAAGGAGCTAGTATTGAACAGTATCTTTTAGAAAAAAGTAGAATTATATCTCAAAGTGAAGGCGAAAGAAATTATCACATATTTTATACAATGTTAGCAGGCATGGAGAAAGATAAAAAGAAAGTTTTATATTTAGGTAACCCCGAAAGTTACGAATATTTAAACCATGGCAATACTTACACTTATGATGGTAGAAATGAAGAAAAAGAATGGTCAGACATCATCGCCGCTTTCAAAGTACTCAACTTCACCGACAAGGAGGTAATTCATGGTATTTAAAATGAAAATACTTGGAATTATATCGTTGATTATATCTAGGTAGATGATATTTTGTCCCTACTTGCCGCCATTCTTAATTTGGGAAATCTTAAATTCAAACCTGGAAGTGTAGCACATTCGGAAAGTTCGGAATTAGCAGATTCCAGTGCGGGGGAGAAGATTTCGTCACTTTTAGGTAAGGATTTGCTTAACTAACACAATAAACACTAAAAATATTCATAATTTCAACTTGGCGACCAAACACAACATGGCGCTAGCCGTTAACCACCTCTATCCTATATCGGTAACATAGATAATCTACTTATCGATAACATAGATAATCTACTTATCGGTAAAGGAAAAATAATTGCGCAAGCGTGAAGAATCCTTTTTTGTGACTTATCAGAGGTTAAGTTAGGTTAGAATTTTATTTTTTTTATGTTTTCAGATGTAAATAAATTTGATTTGAGCGAAGCCCTGACCAAACGAACAATATTCGCGCAAGGAGAACAAATAACGTCGAATTTTACAAAAGAGCAGGCTTCAGATTCGCGACATGCTTTCGTCAAAGGAATCTATGGTCAGCTTTTCATATTTATCGTGGAAAAAATCAACAGCGTGATATCGTTAAACAAAAACCAAAGCCGAGCTAGCATAGGGGTGCTCGATATATTCGGTTTTGAAAATTTCAATGTAAACAGTTTCGAGCAAACATGTATAAATTACGCCAACGAGAATCTACAGCAATTTTTCGTTCGACATATTTTCAAAATAGAACAGGAATATTATACAAAGGAAGGTATTAGTTGGGCTAATATCACTTTTACCGATAACCAGATTATTTTGGATCTTATCGGTATGAAACCGATGAATATTTTTTCTTTGATAGACGAGGAATCAAAGTTTCCAAAAGGAACTGATTTTTCGTTATTGACCAAATTGCACAAACAACATAGCAAACATTCAAATTATTCCAAACCAAAGAGTGAAATGACACCTGCTTTTGGTATTAAACATTTTGCAGGAGAAGTATTTTATGATGTCGAAGGTAAGTAATCACGATTATCTACCATTCAATTGATTTTTTGATCATTTTCTCATCAGCTTGAACATATTCTAGGATTTTTGGAGAAAAATAGAGATTCATTTAGCCAAGATCTTCGCAAACTAATGCTAAATTCTCAAAATCCAATGTTCAAAAGTCTATTTCAAAAAGAACTAGATTCTAATTTGAAGAAAACACTTTCTTCTCAGTTCAGAACGTCTTTAGATCAACTTTTGAAGACCTTAGAAGGCTGCCATCCGTTCTTCGTGAGATGTATTAAACCAAATCATAATAAAAAAGCGCAAGTATGCACAAATCTTCCATGAATCTATGATACAAAGTTTTAATTCTATTTTTTAACAGGATTTTGATACTAATTTATGTACAAGACAACTACGCTATTCTGGAATGATGGAAACGGCTAAAATCCGACAAGCCGGTTACCCAATTCGGTACAGTTACATAGAATTCGTAGATAGATTCCGTTATTTAGGAAAAAATATAAAACCATCCAGCAAAGGAGACTGTAAAAATTCATCAGCAAGCATTTTGAAAAATGTATTCAAAGACCAACAGGAATACCAGTTAGGAAACACAAAGATTTTTTTGAAACAACACGAAAATGAACACCTCGAACAACAGAGAAGTATAATTTTAGATAATTCAACCAAGGTAAACGTATAAAGATAGTAATGAACAAGTTTTATAATATTTTGATTTATTAGATTCTAAAACGTGTTTTAAAAGGGTGGATATACCGAAGACGTTTCTTGAAAATGCGTAAAGCTGCTGTAATTATACAGAAACATTTCAGAGCCAGAAATTATAGAAAGAGATTCTTAGTAATGAGAAACGGATACAAGAGAATGCAAGCTTGTATAGTTTCAAGACAATTAACCTTTGCTTTCTTTAGAATCAAAAAGAATATTACTACAATTCAAGCTAGATGTAGAGGATATTTGGTTAGAGAAAAGAACAAATTTGGTCAAATTTATAACATAGTTAAACAAAGAAGACTAAATGAGAAAACATTGCAAAAGCAGGGCGTTAAGAATTACAGGTAGGAAAATTTTATGGAATTTATATTACTTACCTTTTATTTTAAACTGGAAATATAAGAAAAATTTGGGCCAAGCAAGCAAAAAATGTTCAATTTCGTTTACTTCCTTTATCAACAACATACATTTATGTCAAAGTCAAAACAAAATGGAGCCCATAATGACAAATGAAATTGACAAGATCATAGATATACATCATTCTTCTTTTTCTATATAATAAAACGACCTGTTGCTTTATAGGGTAGAAGCTGAAGCTAAGATGAAGCAAGAGCTTGCAGAGTTGAATATCAAATATGAAGCTAAATTGAAGGCACAAGAAGACGAATTGAAAAAAGCCGAGAAAATTGTGGACGATAACTTTAGATCAATATTTAACGGCATGGAAGACACGATTTCGGAAAATAAAGAGAATGCGTTACCAAATACATCTGATATGGTAAGTAGTTGGTTAACAAACAAGGCCAGATCTATAATTTTTTTTCCAGAGTATTCGTAAAACACCTTTAACAATTAAAAACCAAGCTGACGAAAAATTGGAAGATTTGAGCGAGTACAGTTTTAGAAAATACGCAGCCACGTACTTTTCTAGTACCGCAAATTATCAATTTTCCAAGAAACCGTTAAAGGAATCTTTACATTATTTACCGACTCCTGATGACATTATCGCTGCTCAAGCTATTTGGTTGACCATATTAAGATTCATGGGAGATTATCCTGAACCTAAATTCGACGATTCCATCAAAGGTAAAAGCAAATTAAATACGGCTCGAAGGACCAGAAAATGTGAATTTAACCACCATTGTTTTATTCTTAGGTACGGAGTCGATAATGACAGTGGTTTCGGAAACACTAAGTAGAAGTTTCACAAACAGAAAGGAGTATCAAGATATATTAATCGAGGAACGTAAACATTCGTCGCTTAAAAAATCTGAAAGACAAAAATTACTCCATATGACTTTGAGGAAAAAAACGAAGCTTCTGGAAGACGTTCGAAGAGGTTTGGTGGAAGACAGTTTTGCTACTGAACGTTACGAAGAATGGTTGCACCGAAGACGTACGACTAATTTGGAAAAATTGCATTTTATCATCGCTCACGGAATTCTACGACCGGAACTCAGGTGAGTGTACACGCGCATAGTAAAAAAATCGTAAATCTCATAATAATAGGAATTTTTTAATGAAATTTTAAATATACATTCTCAAATGATGAACGAATACGTAAAAAAATCAGCGCACACCTATCTATGATATTGTGTATACAGGGTCAGTCGAAAGTGAGGAGTAAAAATGTTCACAAAAAATTGACGTTTTAACCTTGGAAATTTTTCAAGGACGTTTTCCTAATTTAAGGGGACAAATTAGTCGATGTAGATATATAAAAGTGTTTGAAAAAAGTTCCGATTTTAATTTACAGGGATGAAATATTCGCCATGCTATGCAAACAATTGACCAACAATTACATAAAATCGTCGTACGCCAGAGGATGGATTCTTCTTTCTTTGTGCGTCGGTTGTTTCGCACCATCAGACAGATTCACCAACTATCTACGAGCTTTCATCAGATCCGGTCCACCGGGATATGCACCGTACTGCGAAGGCAGACTCAATAGAACGTTCCAGAACGGAACCAGAACTCAACCCCCAAGTTGGCTGGAACTTATAGCCACCAAAAATAAAGACCCGATTCATTTAGAAGTTAAACTCATGGACGGCACCACTCATGTCGTCGAGGTTAGTTTCAATAAATACTGGATGACAAATTTACTACTATTGTGAAATTTTAGGCTGATTCAGCTACAATTTCCGAAGAAATTTTATCTCAAATTGCTACCAGTTTAAATCTCAAAGATACATTTGGATTTTCCATCTTCATAGCTTTGGACGATAAGGTGATGTCGTTGGGTAGCGAAAACGATCATATAATGGACGCCATATCCCAATGCGAACAGTACGCCAAAGAGCAGGTTAGTAATAACGTCCCTTCGCCGGCACCACCTCTGCCTCCTGGGCTTATTGTGGATCCACCCAGTGTTCTGACTCCATTCCCTCTATTAGCTCAAACAAGTTCTTTGCTGGTTGGTTGTAAACGTCTTCTGGAGTCATTTGGGGTCTACCATACAGTTTCTGCCTCCTGTGGTCCTAAATGTGCAGGCGAGCCTTGACCTAGACAAACTCAAGCCAAGGTTCCGGCACTGAGGCCACTGGCGGGCCCATTGTGCCATTCCTGCTACCTAGACATCCATGAAGCCGAGCCCTTCAATAAAGGCCACAACTTTTTTCAGTGGATGCCTGCTTGTGTCTCCAGGGGCCATGACAGGAACTCCGAAAATTCGCCTGCGTTATACAGCCAAGTGTGGACACTCTAAGAGAACATGGACTGACGTTTAGTCAGTCATTCCGCAACCACTACATAAGGAACTTTCCTCTACTCCTGGGTAGTAGAGGTGCTTCCTCACACAGCAGTGTCCTGCTATCTTCCTCAACCTACTCCTAGGTAGTTCAATAGCTGCCCAAGCGTGTCCAACAATCCATCCCTTAAGTAGAAGTTTGGATTGTCTAGGACCCTGCAGAGCATTCCAATGAGCGAGGTGCTGATTGGTTGTAGAAGTCTTCTGGAGTCATTTGGGGTCTACCATACAGTTTCTGTCTCCCAGCGTCTTATAGTTGCATAGTATATGCAGAGCTGTTTCGGTATCCTTTTTGCATCTTCTGCATGTAAGGTCTTCGTTATACAGCCCTATTTTGTTTAGGTGCTCCTTTGTGAGAAAGTGTCCTGTAAGTGGCCCCGTTATGGTGCGTAGTTTGTTCCTGCGCTACTTTTTCTGATGGTTCTTTTATGAATTTCTTCCCATGTATTTGCCCGGCGCACGCGTACACTTGAGTTCCCGTCCGACACTTGCAGGTATCTTAATCCTGCACTCGAATTGCCGTCCAGTTTATTTAATCTGTTCTGTTATCGGAACTGTCCTACTAGTTTACCCTGGCGAGGTTAGGTTAGGTGTTTTACTATTCCTGAAATAAATGTACAAATACCTTAACCATTTAATTTATTTTATATTTCCTTAATCTCCTTAATTTTGTGTTTATCTTGCTGCGCGCAATTCGGCTCCTAATTTTGGTGTTCTTACTCGTATTCAGGTAGGAAATGACCGCTGCGCGCAACTCATCCATGCCCAAATAAACACCTTTTAAACAGGTCAGTTTTCAACCTGACGGGAACTCGAATGACAGCTTAACGTACCCTAATTATGGGACAGGTAGAGTGGATATCCTGACGGGAATTTGAGTGCGTCCGTATTTGCCTGTGTTTATTGTGTTGTTCTTTCGCCCACCCTTATAACCATGACCTAGCTGAGCATCTGGGAATGCCCACAAGTTGTGTATAGTGTCAAATACTGTGCCTGTTGAATTTTTCCATAATATTATTTTTTGAAAATATGGCGAAACATAATAATAAAGGTAACAGATTACGGTTTTCAAAAGAAGATGAAAGACTGATCAATGAGGTCGCTCAACATCCTCTACTTCTTCCTCTTCTTACGATATTAGAAAATAATGTATGTTTGTTTACAAAGATAATAGAATAAAATAGGGTACCTAAATTATTTTCCCTATGAGCAAATGCGCATGACACAATTCGGCACGCACCGAAAAAGCTTACAGCTTGATTGGGGATGGGCCTTTACTCGTAACGTTTGTTCGCTTCGATTAATCGCTGCAGATAGACCGTACCTTTACACTGTTCGGAGTCACCAGTCTTCTCTCTCTTCTTCGCCGCATTCCCATACCAGCCGAGATGTTACCCTAGAGCTCTCGAAGTGCTTCAAGGGCAGTGCTTCACTCTGTCACTGCAGATCCCGATCTGCCTGTTGTTGTATGCTCTCATGTTATTTGCCCTTGCACATGCAAGTATAGTTTGGCAAGTTTATCTGAATCTACGGGGCATCGGTAAGATGCGAGGAAACATTGCGCCTATCTGACATAAACGTGCAAATGGCGTACGGCACCTATTTTACCAAAGTTAAACTGAAAATACAAATGTCACTGACAATACCAACGCCACTTGATAAATCAATATCAGTCAATTGGGGAAGTGAGAGGAAAGAACACACGCACGCGCTTGCCAATAAGAAATCAGCTGGTATTTCGATAAAAATCACCAATTATGGTTTTCGTACAACTTCTCTAATTACTATCACTACATACTTAGCACTTTCGCTTTTTCATAGTTAAACGTGGCAATATCGAGTGTTTTCGACTGCATTCCTTTCACGGCTTCAGATAAACTTGCCAAAGTATAACAACTTGATCCACACTCTTCTAAAACTAAAATTTCTTTATTGTTTAGGGTCAGTACGAAAAAAACACCCCTTGGCGGTTGTTCCTTCGCAAAGAGATCTTCACACCTTGGCACGATCCGTCAGAAGATTCGGTAGCTTCTAATTTGATCTACCATCAAATTATAAGAGGAGTGAAACACGGCGAGTACCGATGTTCTAAAGAAGGAAATGTGGCGGTACTAATAGCAATTCAATACTACGTCGATAACGGGCCTCAGTTCAATCCGAAGGTGTTACACAGTAGAATCGGCGATTACATGCCAACGTATTTGGTAAAAAGAAGCCAAAACGATCTATCAAACTGGGAAAATAAAATCATGTCAGCTTTTATTAACCTAGCGTGCGTTAAGCAAAAACTACCGTCGATAAAAGCCAAAGAAACGATGGTGAAATACGCCCAGATGACTTGGCCGATTCTATTCTCCAAATTCTACGAAGCCTTACAAGTTTCAGGTCCGCAACTACCGAAAAACAAAATAATAATGGCTATAAACAGTACGGGAATGTTCATGATCGACGACGAAGAACAGATCCACATGGAACTAACGTTCGCCGACATCTCTTTCGTCACGTACGAAAAAAATACGCACTTGACCTTCAGATTCAACACCGTCGCCAAGGAGGAGTACGCCTTCCATACTCTCGACGCGCAAAGTATGTGCAAACTGTTGCACTACATTCTGGACGGTTTGAAAAAGAGATCGGTCTATTGTGTGGCTACCAGCGACTACAGACATCCGGCTGGTGAGTATAACCGTTCATCCACACTATCTCCCATTCCTTTCATACTTATGCCTCCCGGGAACAATTTATCTGTTGGTTGTGCATGGAAGAGGAGGGAGGAAACGGCCTCTTTATCTTCAAGTCTGAAGCATTGTCTCATTGGAGATAAACATCCAAGGGAGGATTTCTCCAAGAAGGAACTAGCGAGAAGGCTGTTGGGCTTGATAAGGTTCACATGAACGGCAAAAAGCTGAGGTGCCGAGGACTCCAAGCCTCTGATTTATGGTGCCCAACCAATCAATCAACCAATGCCTGCCATACCTCAACTTAGCTCTTGGATCTCTACCCACCATTTGATACACTTATATTCAACTCTTACTCAACTTTGGATTACTCTCTGTTCCCTATTATGGTCCTCTTCATATCC
>CAJUYG010000211.1:36067-65798 GCA_910591675.1 Galerucella calmariensis
AACAATTTAAAAACGTTTAAATCTACTTACCCATTGACGATTCTCCTTTGGGTGGCGTCATAAGTCTAAAGTTTCCAAATTTATCGAGTACCACTTGTCCTTGCGGTATTTTATTCATCGGAGGCGCCGGTGTAAGTTTCAGCTTTTTGGGCGACTCCGGTTTTTTCGGCGGCGGTTCTTTCATAGCCATCGCTTTACGAACACTTACAGCTTTTTCCAACGGCGGCAGTGGCGGTAAAGGAGGCATTTTTTTCGATGGAGGAGAATCTTCCGCCGTCGAACCTAATAAAGTAAAAAAAAATTCATAAAACAATTCACGATGAGAAAATTTAAACTCACTACTTTTTCCACGTTTATCCCTTTCCGGTTGCCATTCGGCCGGAGCGGGCGGCTGTCTTTCGGGTTTCTTTTTAAATCTGGAATTACCGGACGTGCCCGGACCAATTTGCATCTTCCACTTTTGAGCTCCCGCGGAAGCTGCTGCCTCGGCTACAGCTTGACGCGCCTTTTGCTCCCTCGTAGGGGACGGCGAGTCTATGATGCGTTTCGGCGGGCTTTCACTGCGTTCCTTGCTACTGAAATCGAGTTCAAAATTCAACATCTACTAACTACAAACTTTTGGCGATAAAAATTGAAAAATTAGGGAAATTAAAGGGTTTTGGGTTTGGTAAATCATACTTTTTGGAACTTCCTCGTATACTATCAATCAATACTCGACTTTTACAGCCTGTGATGCCTTTTGGTCAATACAATAAGTTAACAATCATATTCAAATAAAAGACATAAATTCCCTTGAATCATAAGAACGTTGAATCGTTACATAAATAAGAAGTACGTACGAAGTCAAGTTCAGAGCGTGAAATAAACATAAATAGTATTATTTATATTTACTTATGATGAACTTGACTTGTATAAATATGCAAACGATAGTGTTTTAAGAACCACTATTAATATTAGTGTTAATGTTTCAATTTTTACATCGTGATTTATGCAGAACGGTTTTAAATTTGAAATTGAGAACCTTAACGATGGCAACCTCATCTTTTTCCTTATCTACCCTATCACTATTTACGCTTTCATCTCACAGTCGAAATCGAACACGTTTCATATTAAAATTTAAACTGTTGATGACGGAAAATATTCTGCGGGTAAATATCGATATACGGGGGAGGATTAGAATGTAGGATACATTCAAGGAGGTAATTACGATATACGAAGAATAGTAAAATGCAGGGAGATGAATTTTGGTGGGAAGTGACGATATACAAGGGAGGGTTGGAATGTAGTAGAGAAAATTGAGTGGGATCTACGAGAGGGGGTTAATAAATAGGGAGGAAAAAGAGCTGGAATAAATTAAATTTCTATCTACTTCAATACAACGTTTGCAATGTTAATAATAATATACCAAATGTTAAAAAGTTAAATGGTGGGGAGGACAACATGCCAAGACCAACAAAAAAATATATACAACTCAAAAATAAATAAATTTTCTACTGCCTCAATTTATACACAGAAAACGTACCGTTTATTGTCCTTTTCTAGCGCATAATAAGCGTTTAATTTTGATTCTAATTCTTCTAAATCCGGTAAACTATCTATAAATCTGAAACAAAAATTAGACAAAAAAAACATAGACAATTTCGATTTTTTTTTGTTTTTCGACGAGGCAGTTTTAAAAAAATATACATTCTACCATATTGTTTCAATAAGAAGCGTAGAAACCTAGCAATGGGGGAATGTTAGTCAAATAAGCGCCTGCGTGATCCTTAAGGTGTGTTCACACAACAATAAAATCATAGTTTGCTTGTTTTTATTAGAATCGGACAAGATAATGCTGTTTTGTGAACTGGGCTTGAGGAAAAGCTATAAAATAGCAGTGTAAACATTTTTTTCATGTAAATATAAGATTTGTTGAAATTAAGATTACAGAAAAAGTAAATCACATGTAAATCCCCCCAAATTAGGACAATTGTCCTACAAAAAGTGTCCGAATGACTTGCGATATACTCGTTCATGTCAATAATTATTTGGCAACAAATTCGAATTCTACAAAGCTGCGTGATCAAAATTCTCGAGATCTTTTCAATTTTTAGAAAAAATTTGATGATTTAAAGAAATAGAATATATCACGAGGGATGGAGTTGCACATAAAGGAAGTAAACCTAGTTCCTTTTTGGAGAACACCATCCTTAAGACAATTGCCCAACAAAAAGTGTCCAAAAATTTGTCCATGTTAAAAACTATTTGGAAAAAAAATTCTAATTTCACACACTAAGTGATCCTTTCAAATGCCTCTTAATTTTTAAAAGAAATTTAATAATTCAAAGAAATAAAATAAATTACCAGGGATGGAGTTGTACAAAAAGGAAGTAAGCTAGTTCCTTTTTGGAGAACACCATCCTCGATAAGTATTTCAAGAAAAAATGTTCAACAAAAAGACTGTAATTAAAATAAAGCAGGTTAGAAAAGAAATATGATCAGAAAAAAAAAATAAAAAATGGTAATTATCAATTTAAACAACTTTCATCTCAAAAACTAACCATAGTTTGGCAAAAATTGCTATATACTCTTCTTATTCATTCACATTATGTCTTCCTCATCCTTTTTGACGAAAGATGATAAAAGAAAAAGTGCCCCCCAATGACTTGTGATATAAACCTGTTTATGTCAAAAACTATTTGGCAAAAAATTCTAATTCTACAAACTAAATGATCAAAATTCTCAAGATCTTTTCAAATGCTTCTCAATTTTTAAAAGAAATTTGATGATTTAAAGAAACAAAATATATCACGAGGGATGGAGTTGTACAAAAAGGAAGTAACCCAGTTCCTTTTTGGAGAACACCATCCACGATAAGTATTTCATTGAAAAATGTTCAACGAAAGGGCTGTAATTAAAATATAGCAAATTAGACACGAAATATGATCAGAAAAGAAATAAGAAAATGGTAAAAATCAATTTGAACAACCTTCATCTCAAAAACTAACCACAGTATGGCAAAAATTGCTATTAGTACAAACTAAGTGATCCTTTCAAATGCCTCTCAATTTTTAGAAGAAATTTGATGATTTAAAGAAATAAAATATATCACGAGGGATGGTGTTGAACAAAAAGGAAGTAAGCTAGTTCCTTTTTGGAGAACACCATCCTCGATAAGTATTTCAAGGAAGAACGTTGAACGAAAAGGCTGTGATTGAAATGAAGCAAGTTAGACAAGAGATATGATCATAAAAGAAATAAAAAAATGGTAATTATCAATTTGAATAACCTTAATATCTAAAAATAACCATAGTTTAGAAAAAATTGCTATTGCTACAAACTAAGAGTTCAAAACTTTCAATATACTCTTCTAATTCATTCAAATTATGCCATCCTCATTCTTTTTACCGAAAGATGATCACATAAAAAGTGCGCCAATGACTTGCGATATAAACTTGTTCATGTCAAAAATTATTTCGCAAAAAATTCGAATTCTACAAACCAAGTATCAAAATTATCGAGATCCTTTCAAATGCCTCTCAATTTTTAGAAAAAATTTGATGATTTCAAGAAATAAAAATATATCACGAGGGATGGAGTTGTACAAAAAGGAAGTAACCCAGTTCCTTTTTGGAGAACACCATCCACGATAAGTATTTCATGGAAAAATGTCTAACGAAAGGGCTGTAATTTTAATATAGCAAATTAGACATGAAATGTGATCAGAAAAGAAAAAAAAATGGTAATTATCAATTTGAACAACCTTCATCCCAAAAACTACCCATAGTTTGGCTTCAAAGTGTTCAAAACTTTAAAAATACTCTTATTATTCTTAAAATTATGCCACCTTCATTATTTTTTTCAATTGCTGGTAAATTTACATGTTCATCATAATCATAAAATTTTCCCTCTCACAATTAGTAAGATACAAATGTCGGTGAATTTTCAAAAATTATCCTTTTTTTTCAACGTAAAATTATCAAATTGTGCCACTTATAATTCAAAAAAAATCAAAAACTCACTTCTTGCTATAACCGGACTTCTGCAAAAAGTACTCCTCCTCGTCGGACGGTATACTATGCCTTTTACTCTTCTTTTCCTTACTAAGCTCCTTCTTAAGAGCATCCCGCCATTTCTTCGCCTCGTCCAATTCGCTAAGATCGAAACTCTGTTTGCGCTTCTTCTTTTCCTTCTTCAATTTCTTCTTACTCTCCTTTTTCGCTTTCTTATCCTTCTTTTTTTTCTTCTTTTTATCCTCGGTTTTACCCTTCTTCCACTTAGCGCTCTCCTCCAAGAACTTTCTCACTTTATCCTCGTAATCGGAATCTCCCTTGGTTTCTGCCAAAAATGTGCGCACTACAAAAAAATGAAAAATTACAAAAAGTGCGCACTACAAAAAAAATCGAAAATTACAAAAAGTGCGCATTACAAAAAAATCGAAAATTACAAAAAGTGCGCATTACAAAAAGAAGTCAAAAATTACAAAAAGTGCGCACCACAAAAAAAATCAAAAATTACAATAAGTGCGCACTACAAAAAAAGATTACAAGTGCGCACTAAAAAAAAATAAAAGATTACAAGTGCGCACTAAAAAAAAATAAAAAAAGTGCGAACTACAAAAAAAATCAAAAATTACACTTTATTCATCAAAAATAAAAAACTCACAAAAATCAAAAATTATAATTTTTCAATCAAAAATATTCTCTTATTTTTTGGGAATCAAACCACAATAATGTTTTTTATTTTTTATTTCGACGTTTCGGTAGCGTTTCAGCTACCGTTGTCAAAATTAACTAGTAATAAAATAATTTTTTGTTGAAAAAAAAAATTAATAAAAAAAATAAGAAACAAATAATAAAAAAAAACAAGAGAAAAATGATAATAAAAAAAAATAGGAAGAAAATAAAAAAAAAACATTTTTTTATTACTAGTTAATCTTGACAACTGGAACGCTACCGAAACGTCGAAATAAAAAATAAAAATCATTTTTGTGGTTTGATTCCCAAAAAATAAAAGAAAAAAATATTAAAAAATTAATAAATAAAAAATTGAAAGAAAATAAAAAAGTAATTAATGAAAAATAAAAAAACAATGAAACAAAATTAAAAAAAAAATTAAAAGAAAACGAAAAAAAAAATTAATGAAAAATAAAAAAAAGGAAAAAAAAATTGGAAAAAATTAATAAAAATAAAAAACAAATAAATAGGAAAAATTTAAAAATGAAAAAAATATAGTAAGAAAAAAATGAAAAAAAAATAAAATAAAAAACAAACATTTTTTCATTACTAGTTAATCTTGACAACGGTAGCTGGAACGCTACCGAAACGTCGAAATAAAAAACATTATTGTGGTTTGATTCCCAAAAAAAAAGAAAATAATAAAAAAGTAATTAATGAAAAATAAATAAAAAATGAAAAAAAAATTAAAAGAAAATTTAAAAAAAATTATTACAAATAAAAAAAAAATAAAAAAAAATGAATAGAAATAAAAAACAAATGAATAAAAAAAAATTTTTAAAATGAAAAAAAATAGTAAGAAAAAAATGAAAAAAAAAAATAAAATGAAAAAAAAAACATTTTTTTATTACTGGTAAAGAATAAGAGAAAAAAGAATAATCAATGCCACAAGGAACTTACAGAAGATATTTAAACCCACCTTTAGATTCGTAGTCGTTGTTATCCGGCTGTTTAACCTGCTCCGGTTGTTCGAAACTAAAATCGAACCCGGCATTAGCGGCTGGTTTGTTGAAATTATAACTCGTATTTTGACTCTCGTGGCTCTGATCCATCAATGCCATCCTTTTACTCAACGGACTCAAAGAATTTTCTCTCTCCTTACGCCTATGGGATCTCGAACGATGTTTCTTCTTTTTCTTAAAATCTGAATCGCCCGAACTCGAACTAGAATCGCTGCTGCTGCTCGAAGAACTCGACGAAGATTCTCCGCTACCAGAAGAACTAGAACTCGAGCTGGAACTGGATCGTTTGCGATTCTTACGTTTCTTACTTTTCTTTTTCTTCTTTTTATCCTTTTTCTCCTCTTCTTCGTTTTTGAGTAATTGTTTAATAGCATCGTCCACGTTTGTAGGTTTTGTAGGTACGTTCAAAGTGGGTAATAGCAATTCCGCTGGTTCTATCAAATTCTTCGGTTGGGTTTTACTTTTTAAAAACTCCAAGGAATTCTGAGCTTCTTCGTGGTATGGAATTATACTCAGACAACTTTGGTAAGCTTTTCGAGCTTCTTCAATCTTATTTTCTTCTTCGTAACTTCTTCCTAAAGCCACTAAGGTTTCTCCCATATATTTTCTAGCATTTGCATGGTTCGGGTTCAATTTCAAAGCAGTTTCGAAATCTTCTATCGCTTTTTGGAAATTCCCGCTGTTCGCGTAAAGAGCTCCTCTGGCTACCAAGCCTTCAACGTTCTTAGGATCGATGTTAAGTGCTTTATTTAGACATTGGAAGGCTTCTACGTGTTTACCAGCTTTAAAATGATCTATTCCGTCTGCTACATTACGATATGCCCATTTACTCGCTTGTACTTGTCTTAATTCACCAGAGTATTCATTTTCAGGAAACTTGTATCTAAAAAAAATAAAAAATTGTTAAAAATTAATGATTTTTGTTAATAAATGTCACTTACTTTAAACCAGTTAAGAAGCTCAAGTGTTTGTCAGTTCCCATGGTCTCGGAAAGATATTGAATGTTATTGGGATTATTGAACCCGATGCTCTTCTCTAAAACACTGTCGTAAGATTCGTTCTTGTAATCCAATGCTTTTCTGTAAGTTAAAAAATTAGGTTTCGGTTAGTGTTAATTGATAAGAAGAGAATGTTCAACGTATGATCTTTTCTGTTTTACTGTATACCTGTTCTATTCGAAATAAAGATGGGAAACGTGCGAAACTAGGCTTTTTATATACAGCGTGTACACGGATGGAGTGAAAAATTTTTAAATATTAATTTAGTGAAAAATTTTATTCTTGATAAAAAGTTTTGCTTCTTCTGAAACCCCATAAAATGAAATAAAATTCAAGTTTTTCAAAGCCCGTCTCATTTTATGGCCAGTTTTATGAAAGCCTGGAGGACTTTTTGACATTTCTTCACATATTGGCTAATATCTCAGGAACGTCAAGGTTTACAAGGTTCTAGTCTGCGCCATTCGATTCAGAATTGAATTTTTTATAAGAGGAATTTTCCACATCGAATGGATTTGAAAATTTTCAGGTTTTGAAAATAAAAAAATTGTAATTATCAATTTGAACAACATTCATCTCAACAACTGATCATAGTTTGGCAAAAATTGCTATTACTACATACTAAGTGATCCTTTCAAATGCCTCTTAATTTTTAGAAGAAATTTGATGATTTAAAGAAATAAAATATATCGCGAGGGAAGGAGTTGTACAAAAAGGAAGTAAACCTAGTTCCTTTTTGGAGAACACCATCCTCAAGACAATTACCCAACAGTGTCCCAAAACTGGTCCATGCCGAAAAATATTTGGCAAAAAATTCGAATTCTACAAACTGAGTGATCCTTTCAAATGCCTCTCCATTTTTAGAAGAAATTTGATAATTTAAAGAAATAAAATATATCGCGAGGGATGGAGTTGTACAAAAAGTGCCCTAAAACTGGTCCATGTCGAAAAATATTTGGCGAAAAACAACAAACAACCTTCATCTCTAAAACTAGCCATAGTTTGGCAAAAATTGCTATTGCCACAAACCAAGTGATCCTTTCAAATACCTCTTAATTTTTAGAAGAAATTTGATAATTCAAAGAAATAAAATATATCACGAGGGATGGAGTTGTACAAAAAGGAAGTAAACCTAGTTCCTTTTTGGAGAACACCATCCTCGATAAGTTTTTCAAGGAAAAATGTCAAACGAAAGGGCAGTAATTAAAATTAAGCAAATTAAACACGAGATATGATCAGAAAAGAAATAAAAAAATGGTAAAAATCAATTTGAACAACCTTTATCTCAAAAACTGATCATAGTTTGGCAAAAACTGCTATTGCTACAAACTAAGTGATCCTTTCAAATGCCTCTTAATTTTTAGAAGAAATTTGATAATTTAAAGACATAAAATATATCACGAGGGATGGAGTTGTACAAAAGGGAAGTAAACCTAGTTCCTTTTTGGAGAACACCATCCTCGATGAGTTTTTCAAGGAAATATGTCAAACGAAATATAGCAAATTAAACATGAGATATAATCATAAGGGAAATAAAAAAAATGGTAATTATCAAATTGAACAACCTTCAACTCCAAAACTAACCGAAACTTATTCTAATTCGCGAAGACTCATAATTTTCAAAATTCCTCTTTTTATAGAAAATTCAGTGCTGAATCAAATGGCGTAGACTAGAACCTTGTAAACCTCAAGGTTCCCGAGATATTAGCCAATACGTGAAGAAATGTCAAAAAGTCAGACTCCAGGTTTTCATAAAACTGTCCTTAAAATGAGACGGGTTTTGAAAAACTTGAATTTTATTTCAGAAAGAGCATGAAACAAAAATAAATGCAATGGAAATGAAATATTTAAGGAGAATAGCAGGAAAAACGAAACGGGACAAAGTAAGGAACGAATAAATCAGAAGCATAACTAATCAAGACCCAATAATATCAAATATTAAAAAGAAACAATTGAACTGGTTTGTAAAAATGAAGCAATATCTTGCTTGTGAGAAAAGTAATGGAAATGGGAATATCAAGAAAAAGACAAATAGGAAGACCCAGGAGGAAATGGATAGACCAGATTGAAGAAATTGGAAAGAACAAAGGAAAGTCATTGGGAGAAATGAATGCATTAGCCAGGGACAGAAAATAATGGAAAACATGGGTTCAGGAAGAACTCCAATCCAACGGATGAGAAGGCATAAGGATAAGAATTTCATTTTATGGGGTTTCAGAACAAGCAAAACTTTTTATCAAGAATAGCATTTTTTACTAAAATAATATTTAATAAATTTTTCACTTCATCCGTGGACACTCTGTATAATGTAATTTTAACCGACCAAATAAAGTTAATGTAAAAATTGGGAAAAACCGGTACTTAATAGTCGTCATCAGATCCAACCTTACGTACACTAAAATCTACCAAAGTTTTGAGAAATCGTTAACCAGAAAATCATCTATAACCATTTTATTGTCACCATTCCATTATAATTTCTTCCACTGTATAGTAAAGTCTTCCTATATACATTTTTTTTATATAAAAATATCGAGTAAAAATGTATTAAATATTCGTAGTAAATGTGGGAAATATTTATTGCTGGAAGAAAATAACCCTGAAAATATCATACATACCATATTCAGCCGAAGATTAGTTTTCGTCCAATTTTACAGCTCCTGTTTAAACATATTTTAAAGAATATCGGGTTTTTTTTGTCAAAACACAGTGAAATCTCCTCAAAGGTACATAAACAAAAGTTTTGTTGTTTTATTTTGACAAATTCCTCTATGTCTATTATATATTATTTAATTTTTGTCTGGGGGAGCATTTTTCAGCTTGTACTGCGAAAAATACATCTCATGAACTGGATTGTACATACAAAAGTTAAAAAAATAAATCAAAAACAATATTTTATATACATCCAAGTGATAAAAATCTTGAGCCTCACCTTGTTCGTAAATCTTTCGTAAGGTGCAAATTTTTCTAGATGCATTACGCCACAGTGTGCTAAACATAATTTTTACTACTATTTTTATACATTTTATTTTTGTTCTTTAGCTGTATTTGTTATTTTTGTATGGCAAGACAAAAGGTCTAAAAAGAGAAAAATAGTTTAGTGCAACGTCTTCGCCAATCACCAACACTCGAACAAATCACCCTACTATTTCCTCTTACCCACATAACTTTAAAAATTAAAAATTTACTGAAATAGCAAAAATTACAAATTAAAAATACCTAAAAATCAAAACACAGACACTGGAAACTTCTGAAATAAAATTTAATTCCAATACAAAAAAAAAAAAAAAAAAACAATCACTTACTTGTAAACAATCGGGAAATCATCAGTACTAATAAGCCCTAAAGCAGGATGATGTTCCGGATCAGCAGGTTTTCTTGTAATTCCCTTCATACCACACACAACTTTATCCGTATCAGCTATAATTTCAAGCACTTCACAACAAACATAGTCGTTCATCATATAGCTGCGAGTTACTCCTTTTTTGTCTACCGCTGGGATGACATTAGCGACTGGACAAAAAGCCTGTAAAAATATCAAAACTGCAACATACTTTTCAATTTAAAAAAATCCTACTTTTACCTACCTTTATGTTAATATCTGCAGCATACAAGATTGCAGATGATCCAGATGTACACAGAACTTTCAACATCATTCCAGATTGTTGCTTGCTCACAATTGTACCCAGAATCAAATCACCCACTTTCACATTCTATAATTAAAAATATGCAATAAAACTACAGAATAAGTTTTAAAATTTGAACTTACCTGCATAAAAAACTGTAATCTTTTTTGTTTATCAACACTAGTGTAAGTCTCGAATGGAGGCATAATGGCATACATATCTTCGGTGAGAGATTTAGCTGGTTTCATCTGTGTAGCATCCAAACTGTATATGAGGTTTCCCTTCTTCACTAGAAATTGTTGAAGTTTCAATCTTTTGCCCCTGTCCTGAAATGAAAGGTTCTTCTGTCTCTGCGAGTAGACATTATAATTCAACTCCTTGATATTTCTTCTAGACAAATCATTTTCTCCAAATTCACCTTCCCACAATTTTTGTAATTGTTGACCATGGAAATTGATTGCCTTTGAAAGTAACTGCGTATTAACAGTTTCCATTTTCCTACAACGAATACTTTATATCAATGGTTTCATTAGTTGACTGAAACTCACGTTTTATCTAGTTACAAAAAAATTCAAGGAAGACTGGTTTCCGCAATGTGGATCAATATCACCATATCAACTAGCTTGTAAAAAATGGGAAATTGATAACGATACAACATAATTATATTGAAGGTAAAACAAATGGCGTCCTTAAATAAAATAAAATTACATATTTAACGCACGACACGATATTTTCTCTTGAATATAGAACAAAAAAGACCAGACAAAAAAAACACTTTAAATCAAATGCAGTTTTTTATGCTTCTTACCTTGGATTTATTTTTCGCCGGCATCCACTAATTAATAGATATCCTGACGTCCATTTTATGTAGCCTCAGGGTAATGGGATTCCGTAGAATACAGAATACTTCTATCCAATTAATATCCACACAAATATTTAGCAAACTTTTAACACTATTTAAACTTATAAAATGTGTACAAATTAACAACTTGCAGACAATTTTAATTCTTTATAATCGTACATTCATCTTCATGACTTCAATACACATACATGCATCGGAAATGATTTACAACAAATTGTTACCAAATACGGAAGTAGATGTCGCTGTAGACGGAGTTAAATATAGGAATACATTCCACATTTGTTAATTATTTTTAAACAAGCTTAAGTAATTCCAATAAAAATGGTTATAAAATTTTTAGCACAATTATTTTATCAAGCTTTATTTTGAGAGGTTACGATTCTTGGTAGGTTTTTTATTTATCAGGTGTATTTCACGTATTCCTGATGTTAACCAATATTTCCACAGAAATACATGTAGACCATAGATAACCTCAATACCATAGAGAAATGTAATATTTTATTTTGTCTATGCTTAATACTGAAGTAGACACAATCAGAGCGATATTTAGCCGACTCTAAGCAAATAATGAAAACATTTTGATATTTACAGAGTATTCAACATCCATAGATAAGAGATAATTAATTAATGTTACCACCCTATCACTTATGTGAAGCACAGCTTCCTTATGGCTCTTTCTGCCATTGGTCAATGAATGATAATTAAAACAGTACATGTTTAAACAAATTTATATTAAAAAAAAATAAATTAAAAACTGTAAGACACATCCTCTCTTCTCTATTCTGGCATATTTGGTGTTGTCCAAACGTATCGAGCTCGTGGAGTTGATGCCAGTTTGAAATTATCAATCGTCTCCAAGGCATATACCATTGCAGTGATATATCCAATTATCTAAAACAATTATTTTATGAAATTCATCAATATAAGCGTAAGAAAAGTAATATAGAACATGCGATGTAACATTCAAGATAATATTATCTCTTTTAAGTGGTTTTGTATACCCATTTAATAATCAAATCATTTTAGTAATAAGATAACCTATCTTCCCGTGATTTGTTTTAGTAATACTCACTGCGGCAACTATGTATTCCTTGGATAACTCTGAAAGCGCGATGGAGGAAGCTAAAGCGTAGATAACTGCAATCGCCATACAATTTGCACATTCTATCCAGTCCCAGGGAAAAGTAGATTTTTTAAATACAAATCTATAACGTACTATTAAAAAGAACGTCGTCGTTATTATCGCGTAAAATATGTTGATGTGTAGTAGGATAGTAGAAATTTGAAATCCGCATAAGTAGGCTGCTATTAGAACTGCTACATTTAACACCTGTATATTGAGAAATTATTTTTTTTATGAATCTGTATAAACAAATATTTACCTGCTCAGTTAACTTCAATATACCGGGATAACTTTTTAAAAAGTCTACTCCATATTTTTGCGCCTACAAAAAATGTTATTTATTTTTGTTTCTTTCTTTAATAAAATAGATACACTTACACTCATTTTAGAATAAACATTTGTTATTCTAATTCTACACAGGTAAGATTAAAATGTATGTAGGTAGGTATATATGCCAACAAACGAGAACTTAAAACTAAGTTTTATCTTTTTCCAGATAAGGAAAATATTGATGGCATATATATATATATATATATTAATTTTATGGGTAAAGTATTGATAACGTTCAGTTATTGTTTGATTTGTGAAATTGTTTACATTTCACGTTCGTGCTCCTACCGCAATTGCCTGATTGCGTAATGTTTAATATATTCAGGCAATAAATAACTTCTTGTTAATTTTATTATTAAATCTTCAGTTTTTATGGGTTAAAATGAAATAAAAAAAAACAGCATAGATCGATATATTTTAATTTACACAATATAATAAAAGTACACATAAAAATATAAAATCAATAGAAAATGTAACTTTTAAAATATAATTAACACTAATTGATAGTAACAAATTATTTAAAAAAAAATCACAATAAATCGATTGATAAAATCGCACCGCCCGGTTTTGAATAAATGTTGTACTCTGTGGTACAATTTATACCACAGAGTACACCATCTAGATGGAAAAGTAGGCTGTGCTACTTAAATATCAAATCAGCAACTTCTCGTTTTTTCCCGCCATCTATCATTCGTAAAAACGGCAAGTTTTGTGTTCAAGTAAAGGGCGGTTGAAATTATTGAGCAGAATTTTATTCAGTTTTTAATAATTGAAGAATTAAATCGGCCACTAAATACAGAATTAACTTTAATGTACAAGTTACGGCACGATCAGTGTAGTACTGAAAAAGGGACGGATTACATTCGAGTTGAAAGTTAATAAATGATAAGAAGCTGCAGAAAAAAACTAGTTCTACTTCGAACGAAAGATTTTATTAAATAAAATGAGAATATAACAATGGGAGAATTCGAAGACAATTACTTTGAATGGTAAGTATTAAAAATACAAAAAGGAGCGCATCTATATTTAGAAATATTAGGTGTAGATTTAGGGTACTCTAACCTTAAAGGTAAAAATTTCAATTCATAGAATAGACTTATAACAAATTTGTTCAAAAAGATTTAGTAATAATACTTGTTACTTTATTATTAAATCTTCAGTTTTTTATGGGTTAAAATGGAATAAAAAAAAACAGCATTTAGATCGATATATTATAATTTACACAATATAATAAAAGTACACATAAAAATATAAAATCAATAGAAAATGTAACTTTCAAAATATAATTAAAAATAATTGATAGTAACAAATTATTTAAAAAAAAATCACAATGTACTATAAATCGATTGATAAAATCGCACCGCCCGGTATATACTGATTATTATACAATTTATTCAAAATTTGAATAAATGTTGTACTCTGTGGTACAGTTTATACCACAGAGTACACCATCTAGATGACAAAGTAGGCTGTGCTACTTAAATATCAAATCAGCAACTTCTCGTTTTTTCCCGCCATCTATCATTCGTAAAAACGTCAAGTTTTGTGTTCAAGTAAAGGGCGGTTAAAAATATTGATCAGAATCTTGTTCAGTTTTTAGTAATTGAAGAATTAAATCGGCCACTATAATATACAGAAGAACTTTAATGCACAAGTTACGGCACGATCAGAGTAGTACTGCAAAAGGGACGGATTAAATTCGAGTTGAAAGTTAATTAACGATAAAAAGCTGCAGAAGAAAACTAGTTCTGTTTCGAAGGAACGATTTTATTGAATAAAATGAGAATATAACAATGGGAGAATTCGAAGATAATTACGTTTAATGGTAAGTTTTAAAAATACAAAAAGGAACACATCTATATTTAGAAATATTATAACCTTAAAATGAGAAATTTTATTTCATAGAATAGGCTTATAACAAATTTGTTTTAAAAAGATTCAGTAGTAATACTGTTTTTACAAAAAATTTAGCATACATATGTACATTTACAAAGATTTGTTACTAACTTTACAATAACACAAATCAAGTGATTTAAATATTCGCTGTAACTTTAAAACGAAGTTTCGAGAAACATATTCCAACATTACATAATTTCAAATCAAGTCCTACCGCTTTATATACAAGGAAACTGAAAATATCCATATCTAATATGTACAATTCTTTTAATATGTATAAAAATGGGGGCAAGAGTTGAATCTTAAAATTTGATCTTATCAATATGACACGCTGTAAAAAAAAGTTTATTTAAAAATGAATTACTAATTTCGAACAGCTGGCTCTTTTTGTCTTGCCAAATGATCATCGTAACCATCACCATCGTCTGGAAAATTTATTTGTCCCTAAATAAAGTTTTCAATTAATTTTCAAGTTACTTACCATCGTCATTTTCTTCTAATTGTACGTCATTTTGCAAATCCTTGTATTCCACTTGATCCTGATCATAATTCTTCTTCTCTTTATCATTTCCTCTTCCCATAGTATCGATATGTCTTTTATCAAAGTTGGGTTTTTCACCTTGCTTGAACTGATCGTTGTTTTCAAATTCTAGACCGTTGTGGATTAGGGGAGCATCAAATACTTCGTTAGCCACATTTTCCTTTTCTAGCTCTTCTTTCACCACTTTTTGTGGGGCCTCATTGGCACTTTCTTTAGCATTCTGATATCTAGCGTTGACAATTTCCTCTTCTTTCTTTTCTGGAACAGGTACTACACCATCGGGTATCTTATGCTCCTTGGGAGTTGAAGGGGTAACGGTAGGCAAAAATATTGGTCTAACTAAATTTAAACTAGCTTGAGAGGGTTTTAAAACTTTATTCGAAGTGGTGCTGGACGATACTATTTTCCCACTGTCATTTGAAGGTTCCTGAAGAACGGGTAGTTCTTGTTTCAAGTCTGGCGGTGGACGTAAAACGTTAGTGTCTGATAGTTTGTTTTGAGAATCTTCGGCTAGTTTATTATCATTGTCTGATTGAGGTTTTGGAGCAGTGTCTTGAATATTACATTTTTCCTTGAATAAAAAAAAAATAGTTTCAAGAACATATTAAAAAATTGCATAAACTTACTTTTAATTGTGTGATTTCTTGCTTCAGGAGTTTGTTTTCGTGTTCCACTTCTTTTAATTTCTCGTTATTTGGTTTCTCATCAGCCTGTTTTTCTAATTTTTCTTTTTCAATAACAGCTTGATCTAACTGCACCTTTATGTTGGATAAAAAACATTTTTCACTTCACCATTTATTATTTTTGTAATACTTACTTTAAGATTTTCTCTCGATGACCTGAGTTTTTTCTGTTCTTCTAGCAATTCACTTATTCTAGCTTCTAAATTGCTTATTTCTTCTTGCTGTTGCTTTTGACTTTTGTCCATTTCTTCTTTATAGTCATCATATTGTGTCTGTTAATAAATTTTCAACTTTATCAATGTCCAAAATGGGTATTTAAAAGCCAGAACTTTACCTGCAATAAATTTAAATGCTGTTGCACTGACCCCAACTTTATTTTCATGTCATTAGCTTCATTTTCATATTTACTATTTTCTTCTCTTAGCCGATTTTCTAGATTAGTTTTAGTTTGTTGATGATCTGTCTGTTCTGATTTCAAACTCTTTTCCAGTCTTTGTTTATAATCAGATATAACTGAAAATTAAATATTTAAAATCGTGCAATACAAAAAAAGTAGTAAACCTATTTAGGTACTTATTCAATAATTTAATATACCTTGTAACTGAGTTGATAGATTTTCCTCCTGTTGGTGGCAAATATCATTGGCTTTTTTAACATCATCTAACTGAGAAAGAGTGTTATTGTAACATGCCACTATACCAACAATAATTAAAATAGCACAAATGTACAAAAATACTTTGGCTCTAGTGCCGCGTATAACTCTAGAAGTAGTCATCACATTTACTTAATAATTCTTTTTACACTTTCACTTATATTTGCACTGAATTTACGAATTGTTGGCAATGTTGGCAAAAAATGTTTTGATGTCACTTTTAGACATTTTTAATAAATGACATATGACATAAACGACAAATAAAATTCTTCTTTTTTTATCTTGGAATTACGCAATGAAATTTGATATATTTTATTGAAATTGTTGTGCTTTATTCAGTTTTCTATATAACTAAAATAGTTTCACAATTGATGAGATTTAAGAAAATGTCCACTTAGAGGAGTTTCATCGGAATATCCTGCCATTTCTTGTGGTATTACTGCGCTTTCTTCGACTCCGGTACACGGTCTACACATACAATCCAGTGGTGCTTTTGTTGTTACCTATAAAATTAAAAATTTTAATTGTAAAAAAATAGTTACAAATTCCTGAAAATATATTTTTTTCATTATTCATCTAAAAACTTCTGCGTGCGACATCTACCAGTAAGCGTTTGAACTGCCAAAAATAAATTTGTTTCTCGGCTGTGACAGTGACATCCAAGTTTTGTGCAGAGTTCTTCAAGGTTGATTCTCATGCTACTGATTATCACATTTTGACACAAAAGTCTTGGTTTTGGTGATTGATCGTCTGGTAACCCATTTGTCCATGGTGTTTATGTTGAATATTCATCCATTACAGACTTTTAGCAAACAAAAAATATCAACAAATCGAAGATTTCAAGGTAAGTTTTCTTTAAGCATGTACTTTTATCAACAAACCTTGATAAATTTACGTTCTCCTGGCTTTGCTTTCGGACAAAACAGTGAAACGGAAGCTTCTCTTTCCCCAGATTCTTGGCAGCACATGCAAGATCTTTCCATTTGCCAAATTTTGCTACCGGAGACCTAGAAATTCACACAGAAATTAAAACTAACGTATATTATACAAATGGTTGTGAAAATTTGATAATTTGTTAAAAAAAAACTAGTTTTAACAAATCATGAAGCAAAAAACCTTGTAGTGTCAACTTGTAAATAGATAGAATATTAATTTTTATGATAAATAAAACTATCAAAGTAAGTACATATTAACAACATAATGATACAGATCACAGTTCAATTATAATATACCTGCAAATATGAAGCACATCTACCAATACAAGCAAAACTAGGTATAGGCTTCGGTACACATCCAGGATACTGAAGAACATGTATGACAGGAGTTACTTGGCATTCATCAGTTGTACTCGCTGCATCTACTTGGGATCTTGTTAATTTCAATCTGGGATCTATACACATATTTTCCAGAATGATTAATAGCAGAACTAAGTTCCATACTTTATTTAATACTGAAATGAATATTTTCAAAAACATTCCAAGTCAAATCACAACTTTTAACTCCTTTGGGAGTATCAATCACACTTCCACTTATTTATAAGCCGTTTGCCTTTTTATGTAATACGCTTTTATCCCAGCTATTAGCTATTCTTGTTTTCTGAGTCTCCAGTGGTGTAGACACGAGAAATGTTTTATTAGAAATCAAATAAATAATCTAGATGATGTAAGGGATAGTAAAAAGGTTCAGAATATTCAATATCTTTGTAGTTCAATAGATGTTTTAATAGTATTATAATTATTGTCTGGTTATTTTAGTTTTATTCCAAAAAGCAATGGAATCAAACAATATTTATTATATCTCTGATTTGATACACCACTGACTTCTTTCTAGCTTTTCTCTGCTATATTTGATTTCATCCATTTTCTAGTCGATTATGTGAAATCAGTGTTTTCTGTTGTTGTTTCGACATCATGGGGACATTTTAATGGTGTGGCTGGTGTTCGATCTGATAGGGGGTATTATGTAAGTGGTATAGATTTTATTTTCATGTTATAAATATATATTTTTTTAATGTAAATGCTGAAAATATGTTTACTGATAGTTAATATTGTGTATCCATGTATTCTTTGCATATTTTGGTTATTGGTAGTAGCAGATTTGAATTAATTCAAATACTTTGAAAATGTTTTATCGAAACTTTAAAATAAGAGCTAATTTTTGAACTCTTGAACCTAGACAAAGTAAAGTTATTTTATTGAATATTTGAACGAACGTTTAGAATTTGAGTGAATTTTAATCACCAGTATTTTTTTATATATAGTGTGTTCACTCAAGTTTGCAACATATGAGATACTTTTTTATTGTTAACTTTACAAAAAAAAGTTATTCTTGATAAAAATTTTTGCATGGTCTGAAACACAGAATGTCTCCATTAGGTATCGATATTTTCCATGCATATACGAGGTATATCGGAAAATATCAATTTTTATCAATATGTTTATGAAAAAATTGGAAATCATTCGCTTGGTAACACCACAGAATACACCAGCCAAACAAGAAACGAAAGCCGGCGTAAATCCTTTGATGTTTTGGGGGGCAAAATTTCGTGACCTTCAAACTGACGTTGACAGATAACGGATCAAGTTACACTGAGAAAATTGTTCAAAAAATGTACATTAAATGTTAACTACACGCAAAAAAGTGAAACCAAAGAATCTCAAATAATAATTTATCTATTTTTATGACGTTTCGACAAATTTTTAATTGTTAAACTCATAAAATTACAATATGTTTGGTGCTTGAATATAAAATTTTTATTATTTATATATTTAAAAGTTACACTTCACCAGATTCTGAATTAAATTTTACACCCAGAGAAAATGTACTGATATCTGTGACAACGAAGTTATAAAAAAGAAGCGACAGTAAACTTTTCTCCATAGATATCGAAGTTTTGTTGTGTTTTTCAACTATTATCATCCATCACTTGAATGACAGCCACGAATTGCACGAGTTTTTGGCGCCATAACTAATAAATGTAATTTTGTAAACAAATTTTATCGTTCAAAACACAAAAATATGTGAATAATCAAAAAGCTTACAACAAAGAAAATTCTTTGGTAAACAATAAAATCACATGTCATTGACAGATAACGGGCTTAAAATGGCGACTGTCAGAAATGCGTTTTCAGAAAATGAATTGTAGCACAAGCTTCGACTGTCAATTTTACAATATGGCGCTGGTTTTGACATACGACTGCAACTTCAAGTGGGTTATTTTTTATACTATCTCCGTCTTACTTGTTGAAATCCTACGGTCGATTCTTTTTGGTTTGTTGCAGATCTTCACCAAATGTAATTAAATGAACAGTTCTAAACGCCAATCGAGACCGTCGAAAAAATCCAAACAACTAAAAAGGATCGATTCCAAAGAATCTTCTTCCAATTTAGAATTGAAGTCGCGCTTGGAACGTTTGTCGAAAGAAAACGCTCAGTTGGACAAAGCAATCGAAGAATTAGAACGAGATGGCGTTACGACTGATCTTCATCCGCAAATGGACGCCCTTCACGACTACAACGAGATGAAGGATCTCGCGCAGATTATTCTGGGTTATTTGGCGGATGCGCAACACGTCACCGTTGGAGAGTTACACAAAAGGTTCAATTTACCTATGGATTAAGGGTAAGAAAAGTATTTTTTTTTTTTTTTCAAAATATTGTTTATTCTCAAAAAAGCTTTAAAAAAACAATCTTTTTTTATATAAATATGTAAAATTAAAATGCGCGAAACTATTTACGTTATGCCAGAAGGATAATCACTTTTTGACGATCCTTTTGACAAAAAAATTAATCATCTATCGACTGAAATCGCCGCATTTGAAGCACTTGCATTCGGACGGTTCTCTAAGCTTGACGTCCAAGGCATTGTTACCTTCCGATGTCAATCTCACTCCGTCGGGGTCGTAACAATGCGTCAAGGTGACAATTCTTTCTCTTAGGAAACTCTCTCTGCAGCAATAACATTCCTGTAACAATAAAACATAGCCGTACGAATTTTTTTTTTCAAAAGGGTGTATATATTTACAAAAAATTCCATCTACCATGGGGGTACGACAGCAATAACATTCCTGTTACAGTAAAACATGAGCGTACGAAATTTTTTCCAAAAGGGTTTATATAATATTTACAAAAAATTCCATCTACCATAGGGGTACGACAGCAATAACATTCCTGTAAAAATAAAACATGGGCGTACCAAAAGGGTTTATATATACACAAAAAATTCCAGGTACCATTGGGGTGCGACTGCAATAACATTTCTGTAAAAATAAAACATGGGCGTACGAATTTTTTTTCCAAAAGGGTTTATATATTTCCAAAAAATTCCATCTACCATAGGGGTACGACAGCAATAACATTCCTGTAACGATAAAACAGGCGTACGAAATTTTTTTGCAAAAGGGTTTATATGTTTACAAAGAATTACATCTACCATAGGGGTACGATCAGTTTTTTTTTTGAAAAAGGTTAGTTAATTTGTAATTTTTATGTCGATTTACCTTTAAAAATCCGGTGGGGGTTATCACTGACGGTTGTACTTGGCTTTTGCACGATCCTTCGCATTTGTTGACGGCTATTTCCCCGTTGCAAGTTCTTTGAAGTCTTCCCAATTCGTCGTATTCCTCTAAAAAGTATAAAAAAATGTTTCTACTTTGCAAAAATGTTAATTATTTTTAAAAAATACCTTTAGTTAAATGTATTTCGGATGGTAAAGTTTCACAAGTTTCTTCTGACATTTCATTGACGCCCATTACGTATGAGGATAAACTTAAAATTCCAAAAATTACAACATAAAACAACATCTCTTTGCGATTTATTGAAGTTAACTGAAGTTCGATTGATCCTTTTCACTCTTTTTATACCCATTTTTCCACACCGAGAAAATTTGTATTTATCTCAAAAAATTTTCTTTGTAGATAAATTTTGTGTGGCTTAAAGTTGACAAATTTTCTTTTTCTTTTCATTTCACGATTAGTTTTAATTATTTTTTTGAAAATCGTAATTAGTATCGGTGAAATTGTTAATGAATGGAAGTGACTACTATACCGACGAATTCACTGTACGGACCATTACTTTGTGTCTACTATTTTAAATGAAACTATCTTACTTACTTATATGAATAGAAAAAAGAAGAAGATTCACAGATTATTGATCAATGAAATTTACTGTATGGTCTCTGAAATTTTCATCAAATTAAGGATTGCTGGGGGGGCCTTTTTATATATTGAAAAATATTTGTATATGAAAAAGTTTCAAATATATTTGTTAAGCTAAATTAAAATGTCGTCTATCGTAACAGTAGCCACATCCAATTTGTAGCTAATAGAACGTTTGCTGACCCTAAACTGTAGAGGGGGGAATCCCCTGTAGCGTTACAAGAAAAATGTTTTATTTGTAAGTAGTGGATAGACGCGTCTTTTTTTTCTGTTTATTGGAAGATTAAAAAACATTAAAATACATTTTTGTATATTTTTTCGAAACCGCAGGTATTGATTACAATTTGAAACGATAAGAAATTGCCATTTAGACCAAATTTTGGTAGTTATAAGTTATCTATTTACCAATATAATGTAGTGACTTGGTGCCTTTCGACTCTATCATGAGCTTACGATGAAATTTTTGTAAAAATTTGCATTTTCCATGAGCGTACGAATTTTTTTTTAAAAGGGGTGTATTTTTAATTTTATTTCTAGTTACCAAGATGCTATAGTGACTTGTTGTCTTTCGACTGTATCATGAGCTTACCATGAAATTTTTGTATAAATTTGCATTTTCCATGAGCGTACGAATTTTTTTTGAAAAAAGGGTTTATTTTTTTCATTTTATTTCTAGTTACCAGCATGCTATAGTGACTTGTTGCCTTTCTACTGTATCATGAGCTTACGATGAAATTTTTGTAAATTTGCATTTCCCATGAGCGTACGATTTTTTTTTTCAGAAAAGGGTTTACTTTTTTTATTTTTTTTCTAGTTACCAAGATGCTATAGTGATTTGTTGCCTTTCGACTGTATCATGAGCTTACCATGAAATTTTTGTATAAATTTGCATTTTCCATGAGCGTACGAATGTTTTTTAAAAAAGGGGTTTATTTTATTTCCAGTTACCTACATGCTATAGTGACTTGTTGCCTTTTTACTGTCATCATGAACTTACGATGAAATTTTTTTAAAAATTTGCATTTTCCATGAGCGTCCGAATTTTTTTTAAATGGGGTTTATTTTATTTCTAGTTACCGTGACTTGTTGCCTTTCGACTGTATCATGAGCTTACGATTTAATTTTTGTAAAAATTTGCATTTTCCATGAGCGTACGATTTTTTTAAAAAAGGGGTTCACTTTTTAAATTTTATTTCTTTAGGTGAATACGAGCATAAAAGCGTTTAATTTGAAAAAAGTTTAATATTAAACTATGTCAGAAACTTCCGAAGACACAATACAGTCCGGTAAAAGTATAGAAAAAGATGGCGTCTGTCGAGATTTTATACGTGGAATGTGCAACAGAAACTATTGCAAATACCGTCACGAAAACGAGATCAAACCATTGAATTTCTGTCACGATTTTCAAAACAACGTTTGCCCTCGATTGTTTTGCAAGTAAGATTCTATTATTTCCTTTAATTTCCCACTCTGTATATAAATATTTTTTTAGGTTCATTCATTGCTTCCCCAACGAAGCCGAACATTACAAACGTACCGGTCGAATGACTCCTCAAATTCTCTTGGAAGTTACGAGAAAAAATTTACTGCCCGACCTGCCGCCCCCGTGTGATCAATTCAGAAGGGGCAAGTGCCGCAGATCCAACTGCAAATACCGACACATCACTCAAGAACAAGAAGAAGCGGAAACCGTCGAGGAGGAACACCAGAAAATTCGACCCACCATGTATAATGATAATAATAATATTTCCGAATGGGTGCCACTGGAATCTGTCAGAGGTGAGTTTTTTTTCTGCCAAATATCTTTAATTCTAATTTGAATCCTTTTTTTGTAACCCTCGTATACAATTTATGGAACTACGAAGAATATTTTATAAATTTTCAGCCGTTAAAATGAGGTTTTTGGCCTAAAATATACCAAATCTTTATCATATTATTTTTTTCGCAACCCTCGTAAAATTTTCATGATAATACGAGGGATAGTATTCTATAATTTATCGGTGAACGAAAAAGACTGAGGAGATTTGCTAGGGAAGAAAAAGGTTTTGGTGATTTTTTTGCAGCCCTCGTATAGTATTTTTGGAACTAAGAGGCATATTTTATAAATTTTCATCTGTCTGAGATGAGTTTTTCCTCTTAAACCTTCGTAATCCTCATTGTATTACTTTTTTTGTAACCCTCGTATAATATTTTTGGAAATACGTGGCATATTTTACAAATTTTCAGCCGTTAAATTGGGTTTTTGGACTAAAATATACTAAATCGTTATCATATTATTTTTTTCGTAACCCTCGTAAAATTTCCATGACAATACGAGGGATATTCTATAATTTATCGGTGAACGAAAAAGACTGAGGAGATTTTCTAGGGAATAAATAGGTTTTGGTGATTTTTTTTGTAACCCTCGTATTTTTGGAACTACGAGGCCTATTTAATAAATTTTCATCTGTTAAAGGTGGATTTTTGCTCTTAAACCTCCTAAATCCTCATTTTATAACTTTTTTTGTACCCCCCGTATAATGTTTTTGGAAATACATGCAACGTAGAAATAGGTTTTGGTGATTTTTTTTGTAACCCCCGTATAGTATTTTTGGAACCAAGAGGCATATTTTATGAATTTTCATCTGTCTGAGATGAGTTTTTCCTCATAAACCTTCGTAATCCTCATTGTATTACTTTTTTTGTAACCCACGTATACTTTTTTTGGAAATACGTGGCATATTTTACAAATTTTCAGCAGTTAAAATGAGGTTTTTGGACTAAAATACACTAAATCGTTATCATATTATTTTTTTTGTTACCCTCGTAAAATTTTCATGACAATACGAGGGATATTCTATAATTTATCGGTGAACGAAAAAGACTGAGGAGATTTTCTAGGAAAGAAATAGGTTTTGGTGATTTTTTTTGTAACCCTAGAACAATATTTTTGGAACTACGAGGCATATTTGATAAATTTTCATCTGTCAAAGGTGAGTTTATGCTTTTAAACCTCCTAAATCCTCATTGTGTTACTTTTTTTGTAACCCCCGTATAATTTTTTTGGAAATACATGCAACGTAGAAATAGGTTTTGGTGATTTTTTTTGTAACAATCGTATAATATTTTTCAAATTTTCAGCAGTTGAAATGAGGTTTTTGGACTAAAATATACTAAATCGTTATCATATTATTTTTTTTTGTAACCCTCGTAAATTTTTTATGAAAATACGAGGGATATTCTATAAATTTTCATCTGTCTCATGTGAGTTTTTGCTTTTAAACCTCCTTAATCCTCATTGTATTACTTTTTTTGTAACCCTCGTATAATATTTTTGGAAATACGTGGCATATTTTACAAATTTTCAGCCGTTAAAATGGTGTTTTTTTGTCTAAAATATACTAAATGGTGATCATATTATTTTTTTTTGTAAGCCTCGTAAAATTTTTATGAAAATACGGGTGATATTCAATAATTTATCGGTAAACGAAAAAGATTGAGGAGATTTTCTAAGGCAGAAATAGGTTTTGGTTATTTTTTTTGTGGCCCTCTTATAATATTTTTGGAAATACAAGGCATATTTTATAAATTTTAATCTATCTGAGGTGAGTTTTTGCATTTAAACCTGCATTACTTTTTTTGTCGCCCTCGTATAATATTTATGGAAATACGAGGCAAATTTTACAAATTTTCAGCCGTTAAAATGAGGTTTTTGGTCTAAAATTCACTAAATTGTTATCATATTAATTTTTTTGTTACCCTCGTAAAATTTTCATGACAATACGAGGGATATTCTATAATTTATTAGTGTACGAAAAAGACTAGGGAAGAAATAGTTTTTGGTGATTATATTTCTTGTAACCCTGCTATTTTTTTAACAAAATTACGAGGGGTAGACAATAAATTTTCAGTGAAAAGAATTATAGAATTATAGATTATAAAAACCAACTTTTCGGTTTTTTTTTTTCAAGGTATTTTAAGGAGAAACGGCGTTGGTTATGACGAGTACAAAGAAGACGACGGAATACCTTTGTTAAAAAGACGATACATCAGCACACCCGAACCGGAAATGATAACTTGCGATTATATGGAATCAACTCGACCGAGTACTTTGTTCAACGGATATTTCGCCGGCAATCCCCCGTCAGGTTATTTCGCCGGAAACCCCCCGACATCGATACTATCCCGAGCTGGCGCTAGGTAAGCCACACAAAACTGATTGTTCCCCTTCCATAACTTCCCAATTCAACTATTCCCCATTTTAAAACGTTTTCTTACAGGAGTTTAATGCTGGAAGAAGAAAACGCTCTATTAATCAAAGAAAACGCTCGGCTTAAGAAACATGTAAGTTTTACGCGCTCCCTGTATACTTTTTCGGTGGTTATAACCTCAAATATTTCCAGGTATCGAATCTAACGGCAACCAACGAATTTTTGTTGGACCAAAACGCCGCACTGCGCGTAAACGGTAAACGTAACGGCGCCGTACCGGCCGTCAGCATTACCAACTCCCAAACGCCGCAACAAGTTAATAGAACTGTGATAGCGAGCGTAGCCACCGTACCCGTTTCCTTAGCCACGGTTTCCACGTGCAATCCGGTTTCTATAACCGGTTGTCCGGCAGTTAGTATGGCTCCGGCTCAAATCTTAGCCAACAGTCAACAAATTTTGGGTAAAACATTTTTATTTTAAAGTATCCGTTCGTTTTATTTGAATTTTTTTTTCTAGTAACTACAAATCCCACTACGCAATTAGCGCTCGCTAACAGCTCCCAAGCGCAAGCGCAATTGGCGATAGCGCAGCAGAATCTCGCTACGAATTTAGCGGCCGCTCAACAAGCCGCGCAACCTCAATTGACGTCGCAAGCGCAGCAACTCGCTTTGGCCACCACCACGCAACAGATTGCTATGGCGAATAACGCGCAAGCGCAACAGGTACGTTTTTTATGAAGGTTTAATCTAGCGCCATCTGTATTTCACGTTGTCTTGTCGAATATGTCGTTGAATGATTCATGTTTTCAGTTGGCTTTGGCCAGTACCAATCAGCAGTTGACGTCGCAAGCGCAACAATTGGCATTGGCCGGTACCAATCAACCTCAACAATTGACGGTGACCAATGTCAATCAGCAATTAGCTTTGGCTAGTACCAATCAACAATTGATCGCTCAACAAAATTTGGCTTCGGAAATTCATCGGAGTACTTCGCAGGCGCTCGCCATGTCGAACGCCGCTTCGCAACCGATGGTATCGTATCCGATAATGACTCAGAGTATTAATCACGCCATGACGCATTAGTTGACGTGGTTTTGTGGATTCGGCCATGGATATCGCACACATTGCTAAGTTATTATGTGACTGGATGAATTGTTTTGCGTTATCTGTGTGCTCAAGTACTGTGATTTCGAGTGCGTAAAACGATCTATTCGGTGTTTTGAGGTTATGTTTTAGTTTTAGCTGGACTATTTTTGACGTTTGGAGACGTCAAAATGCGATTTTTTGGTTTGTTTTTAGCGATAAGTAACGTTGAAAGTTTGTGTATATTTTTATTACGGATAGCAGATTGATATTTTTTAAATTTAACCGGCTAAAATTGTAGTATTTAGTTGAAATTCTCACTGGAATTTCGAAAAATGACATGCTGTGTCGTTTTCCAACTTTACTTTCGGTAGTTTGTTGAATTAGTATTGTAGTACTTCCATACATTGTAAATTTAGACAGTATCTAAATACAATATTTATTCTCTGGAGTTGTTTTATTACTGTACGGTTAATTTTTGACGTCTGTCATATGTCACTTTTCAAACTATATAGCAAACGTTTTTCTGAACTATGGATATGATCTACTTCAATTTTTCTGTAGTATGTTGAATTCTGTCGAGTTATTTCGTCCAAAATGAGTTGACATTGACGTTTCTTGTGTCAAATGTCACTTGTCAGTATTTTTTACCTATCACTTTGATCTACTTCAATTTTTCGGTAGTATGTTGAATTTTAAGTACAATACTGATTGTTTGTCGAGTTGCTTTATCCAAAATGAGTTGACATTGACGTTTTTTGTGTCATATGTCAGTATTTTTTTTACTTGTCATTTTGATCTACTTCAATTTTTCTGTAGTATGTTTAATTCTGTCGAGTTATTTCAGTCAAATGAGTTGACGTTTCTTGTGTCATATGTCACCTGTCAGTATTTTTTACCTATCACTTTGATCTACTTCAATTTTTCGGTAGTATGCTGAATTCTAAGTACAATTCTTATTGTCTGTCGAGTTATTTCATCCAAAATGAGTTGACATTGACGTTTCTTGTGTCATATGTCACCTGTCAGTATTTTTTACCTATCACTTTGATCTACTTCAATTTTAAGTACAATACTTATTGTCCTTCGAGTTGTTTTATCCGAAATGAGTTGACATTGACGTTTCTTGTGTCATATGTCACTTGCCAGGATTATTTACCTGTCACTTTGATCTACTTCAAGTTTTCTGTAGCATGCTGAATTCTAAGTACAATACTTATTGTCTGTCGAGTTGTTTTATCCAAAATGAGTTGACATTGACGCTTCTTGTGTCATATGTCACTTGTCAAACTGTATAGCAAACGTTTTTCTGAACCATGCATTTGATATACTTCAATTTTTCGTTAGTATCTACAATACTTATTGTTTGTCGAGTTGTTTTATCCAAAATGAGTTGACATTTACGTTTCTTGTGTCATATGTCACTTGTCGTACTATCTCTATTGCGGTCGTTTTTTGAATTTGAACCGCTCCAGTGTGGAATTAGTGTCAGTAAAGTTATATTTCATCCAAAACATAGTATTTTTCTACTTTTTATTTCTATCAAAATCATCCTGCACGACCTCTTGAGGAATTGAAACCAAGCTAGTCTTCAGAGCTTCAATTTTCTTCGATGCAAATACATCCTATGTGGCGTTGGATCGTATTGTAGCGCGATCTAGCGGCGTCTTTCGAAAGTGGGACTGGGGTAGAAAAATAGGTAACCAGAACATTACCAATATTTAATTTTTTACAGGGTATATAAAGTATTTGTTTAAAAATAAGTATATATAGTACATTTATATTTAGACCAAGCAATCTACAACATTCTATATTAACACATTCACTACCAGGGACACATATAATGACGATTGGACCGTGTGCCACCTATTTACAATCACCGTGTGCCAATCAACGCCTCTCGGGCGGTCAACGTCATATTTTTGTTCGTTTATTAGGTTATGGAATTATTTTTGTTGTAAATACATTAAAAAGTCAAAAATAAACATGGTTTAGTAAGAATCAATATTATAAAAAACAAATATACATATTGTGATAAAAATCCTCTAAGTTAGTCACGGAATACGATCTTTTAAAACCATAAACGCCTCTCCGGCGGTCTCGGCGTTTTTATCGATTTTATCGATTTTTTATCGGTGCTGGCAGTGAATGTGTTGAAGCAAGATTTTTTTCCAACTTATTTTTACAAAAATAAAAATATATAAATCTAAAAATTAGTAAACTGCCTCTAGATTGAATCTCAAAGCTTTGACGGGAAGTTAATATTTTTTCTTGAGCTCGTTAAATCTTTTCGTCAAATCGTCGAAATCGATGTCGTCTTTATGCTCAAGCTCTTTATCATCGACGTCCGGTACTGCAGGTAGTTCCGGTAAATCGTAAACTTTATCGTTCATTTTCAACCTCGGCGCAGGTTTCGGAACACTGTCGTTATTCTGAAAACAACAAAAGTATAAAAATTATTGTTTCAACATTTATTAAAGCGCATGATTCGATTCGTAAAGCTGATGAAATTGTATGTCTCCAAACACGCCACCTGTCAAATGTCAATGTCAATATTCGTAGTTCTATGCATCACCGATTATTTTTTGTTCCGTGTCACTAATTCAATTTTAAATCAAGTGTGTTGCATATAACTGTCAAAATGTAGTAAGCTGTTAGTCGTGACAAAAGAACAATGAATGTTAATAACGATTATCCATATACAATGTTAACGAGATATCCTACCTCTATGTTATCATCTAGGCTTGAATCTTTAGGTTTTTCCTAAAATTGATAGTGCTGGATAAATATTGGATAACTATAAATTAGCACTGCATTAAGAAGTTAGTTTTGTCAAATTTACTAGCATATTATTGAAAATCAATAATTTTATAACGTTATTTTCACTTGAAAACGGTACAAAATATCCTAAAACACCCTGT
>CAJUYG010000211.1:65808-79397 GCA_910591675.1 Galerucella calmariensis
AATTTCAAAGAAATAACGTTTTAAAATTACTCTTTTGTGTTATGGTCAAGTTTTGTGTCTAATATTAAAGTTTTTCTACATGCTATTAAACAATTTACCTCGTCGGTTTTTTCTTCATCGTTCGATGTCGAAGCATCAGTTCCACCATTCTAGAAAATGTGAAATATCAAATACCTAATCGTCTAGAGGGATTTGTGAAGGTAAGTGAAGAAATTTTAATGTTTTTTTCACAAATAAAGACTGTTTAAAGTGCACAAACTTAGACAGGAAAAATCTTAAAATGTGGTGATTCTCTGTTAAGATTATCTTTAAATATTTAAGAAAGTGATGAGTATATACTTAATTGGAAAATATACAAGTGTATTATATGTTTTAATGTTAAAAAATGCAGTTTTTCTATCACCAAACAATACTGAAATTAAGCAATTACCTTTGGCTTAGCGAAATTGGGATAAAGATGTCTATAAGTCGGCAAATGTTCCTAGAAATAGTAAAAAATACACCTAACTAACAAAACTACCCTTTCACCTAAACAGTTAATCATACTTTTACAATGCAAATCAAAAATGCAACCAAATATACTTTTATACAAAATAATACTTACACCGATATCCGTATTAACTTCCTTGTCACCGTCAGGTGGAATATTATATGCAAAAGGTGGAGTTGGAGGAGCAGATGGATCCACATTCAATTCTTTTCCTTTTGCAGCCTGTAATTATAAATATTATTATCATTTTAACCCGAATTTCTTTAATACTCACCGGATATGAAAACGGTTGAGGCATGGGATCAGCCATATAAGGCAAAGGAGGTGGTTGAGGGTATCCTAAGAATCCAGGAGGTTGAGGCATACCACCACCACCACCTCCTCCACCCAAGTTATTGGAAGATAGATCTATTAATAGGGCGTCATGTCCTCTTTCAGTGGCCATTATTTGTGGATCAGGTTCATAATGAACGTTATAAACTTTGGCGATTTCTATCATGTATTTTTCTACAAGCAGTTTAGGAGGAGCTTGAATTGACAATTTATGTTTTAATTTAGCACTTATAGTTTCTACCGATTCTATCCTACAAGCTTCTGCATAAGGGGGACCATATTTACTTCCTAAAAGATCTGCTATAACTTTCAATTCCTGAAAGAATTATAGCTGGTTAATCAGAAAACAATAAAAAATTAAAGAACTCACCTGTATATCTGACATAAGTCTGGGAGCTACCCAAATTAGACTTGATACAGCTTCCGCAATGCCTTCGTCTAGCTCTTTCATATTTGAAATAAGTCCGAATCTTGCTAACAATAAATCACAGTACATTTCTACAATTTCCAATGCTTCAACAAGATAATCTTCCCTAAAAAAATGTTCAAAATAGAAGGTGTGGTCAATTATTTATTAAAAAGTTGTTTTTTTTTTCAAGTTTATAGTAGTCTCTATATTATTCTATTGTAAGAATGTTGAGGTACTTTACCTAATTATGTATTCTACCCTAATTTTGGCCCTTTCAACTTTCCCTGCTGCAATGTAATCAGCTATTTCCTTCCTAGATTTTTCTGTTAGTTCAGTTTTCTTTTTTTGAAGTAGTTTCAATCTAGATATTGATAACCGGAGGTTTGTTTTTAGTTTTGGGTAATTAGGACCACTCGAAAACATTTTCTAACACTTTTTTTGTTCACTTATTAAAACTATTTATCTATTTATTACTTTATTATTAGATATGAATCATTTGACGTATGTTTGACAATCTGTGACCTTGATGAAGTGGTGTTGTAAATAGTTGTGATGAGCGCTGTATTACAAACTGTTATTTTATCACTGATATGGGGGAAATGATACAAATTTAAGATTTTACTACTAACTTAAATATTTTAATTTTTCAAATACATTCCCCTGTTAATTTTAAAGCTATTAGATATTTTGTAGTCGTTATCTAACAAAGCACGTTGAAGTTCGATGGTATTTATTTTCTGTGTACCTCCATACTCTTCGGGGAGAACATCTTTATCGATATCTTGATGCATAGCTTCGTAGTTATTAAAATGGAATTTTATCTAAAAAAATATTATACTTTAAAATTAATTAAAGTAAAAATAACGTTATTCATTAACCTGTTCTTTTACATGTTGGGGTAGAAACGGCCATATGCATTTTAAAATAATATTCAACCAAATTGAACTATTAACGATATGGTACCGAAAATCTTTCACCGGCATGGAATATATTCTTTTAAGACAAGTGACAACATTGTGCGGCGTCGCCCATTTTGTTATTTTGAAAGGGAAGTTGTCGATATCGATTATTATACAGAGTCCTTTTTTTGATGCTTCGATATTATCAACGAATATGCCTTCGCAATAGATGTCTTGTAATATTACAATATCGTTTATAAAATCCATGATGGAAGGGTCTAATTTACCTAAAAAAAATAAATTCGGTGGTTATTATTAACTATAGACCTTTTTAACGGAAGACATCTTGTGGTTGCGGTGACCGTTCTCCACCTGTAGATTTATATAGGAACTAATAGAAGCTAACTGTAATATTAAATGGAAACTGTAACTTGGAGCTTGGACAGGTGTACCTAAGATTACGGCAACGTTATATTTCTTCCAGAAAAATAAAAGTATAAATTGTATTTATTCCCTGGACGAGTCCCTAAAAAAAGAGAAGAAATATACCGTTGCTGCAAGCTTAGGCACAGCTGTCCAAGTCCTAAGTTACAGTTTCCATTTAATATTACAGTTAGCTTCTATTAGTTCCTATATAAATCTATAGGTGGACAACGGTCGCCGCAACCACAAGATGTCTTCCGTTAAAAAGGTCTATTCGACTGAAGTCTGGTTAATAAGGTGGTTACCTAATTTTATTAAACAAATTGGTCTTCCTTCCTTATCGTATTTGTTCAGAAGGATTGTTATGTCCTTATCTACTAACCATTTTTTACTTTTTGGACTTTCCATGGTGTACCATGTGGGGTTTTCTAATAGTATTTTATAAAATTGTTGAATCTACAAAAATTAATGCAGTACCGGGTGGTCAGTTATAATATAGTCAACAAGTGCCTTTTTGGCCAACTTTTTTTAGCAGTCTCCGAAAATTATGATCGAGGTGTCATTCGATTCGGGATGGCATCTAGATTTTGAAAAAAATGAAGTTCCGCAAACAAAAATTGCAAAAGTTATTAACAATTAACTAAAAAAAAGGGGGTTTAGTTTTTTGCAAATATCTCAAAAACTAATAAAGATTTTTCAAATTGAAAAAAAGATTTGAAAAGAGGAGGAAATTTCCTAAAAAAAACCCCGACTCCCGGAACTGTAGGACCAATATTTATAATTTTCCCAGAGGGATGAAAATACGGCTGAAAACGGGTGTTCTGGCTTCCGTAAGCCACGCCTACTTTGGACACTTTATTAATAAAAATTATTTTAACATATTAAATATGAAATTTAAGAAATTGAAAAATTCAGGGGCTTACTGGATAGATAAATGAACAATAATCCGCCTGAAAAAAATTTTTATCACAATTTTTCAATTAGTTATTCAATTTTTAACTAATAATTTTTTTCTGCTTGAACATGAACATTGCAAGTGTGATAATTGTTAAACTATAAATTTGAGCTATTTTTCCTCTCTTGGAGCAATTCTTGAAAGGCTTCACTATAGATCCCCGTTGGAAAAAGTAAAAAATTTGCTACCAATTCAGTTAACGCCATCTAGCGGCAAAGACGGGAGTCAAAAAGTCAAAACCAAGTAAGCGTTTTGTAGTGTAAATTATGCTCTTTCATATGAGCCCAAATTTGTTAAAATCGGTCAAGCCAAACCCGAAGAAATCTTGGTTTGTTGAAAAAAAACAATAGAACTTCCCCCACCGCTAAATTTATACGACCAATATTATATGAGATATGGCCGCTCGCTACCCTTAACTGATCACCTGGTACATTATAAAATAAGAATAAGGTTCCACACTAATCAATAACCCTGTATGTAATTTTAAATTGTTATACTATTAAGTACCTACCCTTTCGAATGCATTTTCAATATGGTAATCAGCTGTAGCTAAAAAACGTTCCAAGTAAGAGTCTTCACATTTTAAATGCTTCAACAAATCGTCTTCTAAAAAAATAATTTAAAATTCACTCTTTTATATGACAATTAATATTAATAATAATATTTACCTTGTATTAAATTTCTTAATTTAAATAAACAGTTTGCTTTTTCTTCATGTTGATTGTTGTTGAAATTTGCCACAGACATTTTTAATTCGAATTAAAAACTTGATGCACCTTTACCTTTTGCTTCTACGACACTTGTAGCAATTATGAAATAGACATGAAAATATATCCCGATTACCGACATCAATTTATACGTGCTTCGATTAACCAGAATCAATTAATTTAACTAAATTTATTTATTCAGATGTTAATGGTTGATTATTCGTTCTAATTATATAAAACATTGACGCCCACAAGGTGAAATGATAAGAAAGCACCTGAGAGTCTTTTTTCAAATTAGTTCTCTTAAACCCAGGAAGATACGACCTTCAAAATTTCCATGGCATTTTGATACGGATGTGTAGAGGGAAAAAAATGTCACACGTTGCTAAATCTGGCGTTTATGGTGTACGTATTTGAACTGGAGGATAATTTGTAATGACAATATTTTTGACAGATTAGAAATATTTATCTTATCTACCTTTATATACAGCGTGTCCAAGGTTGGAGTATCCTATGGGTGAAAATTTGTTTAATATTAATTTAGTGAAAATGTTATTCTTGATAAAAAGTTTTGCTTTTTCTGAAACCCCATAAAATGGAATAAAATTCAAGTTTTTCATAACCCGTCTCATTTTATGGCCAGTTTTATGAAAACCTGGAGTGACCTTTTGACATTTCTTCACATATTGGCTAATATCTCGGGAAGGTTTGCAAGGTTCTAGTCTACACCATTCGATTCAGAATTAAATTTTCTATAAAAGAGGAATTTTCCACATCTAAAAACCTTGGATTTTAGAATTTTCAGGTTTTGAAAATTTTTACTAGTCCACACCGAAACTTATACTAATTCGCGAAGACTCATAATTTTCAAAATTCCTTGAACTATATTATTTATTCTTATTTGTATTGATCTCACCTATTTTTCAAAAGTCAATAATATTACAAATCTCGAATTTCTCCCAATAAATACGGCGTTATCCCGTATTAAAAGTTGAATGCAAAATAAGATAATTATTCCTTATAAAGTACCAAACATTTCAAACTGGCAACGCTGCTTTGATATCAGATTGGTCGCTGGAACTGAAAACACGCCCAACGCTCTCTTTCAAGTAGCTGTGCTCATATTTTCCTTGAATAGACTTCGCGGTCTGTATATATATGCGCTTGTATGTCACTGAACGACAGCATCGATTCTAATGAAGTTTTGTGTGTGTTTGAATAAGTAACCAGATGGTTTAGATTCATAATTGGTCCCAGTAGATGGCGCTGCAATCGGCTTCATACTGAAGATCTTAAAAAGGGTCTGTTCGATCTAGTTGATATTTTGCATAGCAGTTTTTTGGTTAGGTCATTAAAAAAATGAGTCAAGTTGACAAAATCAAATTGAAAGAAAATTCAGGGAAGTAGATTTTTGGTAAAAATATTCCTTCTATCAAAAAATTTGGAAAGTGGAAATTTAACCGAAAATGGCAAGCTTTAAGATTTTTTTAAGGGCTATTTTAAAACAAATCAACTTGGCTACGCTGTAGCTAGCATTGCATTGGCGCGCAACTTATACGATCTACAAAAATGGTCTTGCCTGGTGCCTGCGGCCCTTGGCGGTTGCCTAGTCTGCCTACTGTTAAATCCGCCATTACTTTTAGGTCTCAGTGAATGTCACTCCAAAATGCATACATACATACATAAAAAAATTAACGATCAAAATAATAAAACCTTGAAATTCAAAGTTATAGAATGTTGACCCAACATTTCGTTATTAAAAAAAATTTCTTCTAAAAACTGTTTAATATTCTTTGAACGTCATTTTGGTAATGAACGACATGCATTGCATTTATTTAATATGTTTATAGGATATAAAATAAAATTTACAAATCAATGGATTGCGAGTTGATTTGATTAATTTGATGTTAGCAATTTGTTATCTAGCTCCAAAGTATACTACACCAAAGAGTGATTTAAATATGATGTTCTCTGAAGGCTACCTAATTTATTTGACCATTATTCAAATTAATGTTCGAATACGTTTAAATACAAACACAAGGTTTCCATTTACATTAAATTGATAATTATGTACCTACGTAGAAGGCTTTTTTTTAAAATTTTCCAGAAAGGAAAACTAAAATTTTACTAAATTTAACTCGTGTCCAGTATAGCGAAAAAGTTAGGAGTTTTCTCGAAATTTATTTCATTCTTCAATATGGATCTTCTTCAAGAAAAACCTCATCTATTTAAATTAGGTATATTTATTTCAAACGGTACAAAAATTATTTTAAAACAATAATAAACATCCCAGACGCATTTTAGGTAGAATCAGAAGAATTCATAGCCCGATAATTTGAGATCTGTAAAAAAAATCAACATTTGAGTATTTTAATAATTGAAAAATACATATTTTTAGGTATACAAGGTATATTACTTATGATTCACCCTGTATACTGTATAGATATGTAATTTTATAATAAAAGTTTTGAATCACCACCTAAAAGCAGTTTTGGCAGAGGCATTTTATATGCAATATAGTCCGTAATTCCGTGAGTGCGTAAAATGCTTTACAACACGAGTTACGTACTATACTTTACCTACGACCTACTTATACTTGTATTTTTTATGAGAAGCATAAGAAATAACAGTTACATAATTAGAGGTGCTTGGTAAACTCAATCTCTATTACTCTATTACCAATGAAAGAAGCACATTAAAGAATTAACGTTTAATCATTATTAATATATTGTTGATAATCGGAAGTCCATTTTTCGATTATAATCAATACATATACTTAGCCCTTTTGGCTTTTCATAGTTAAACGTGGCCATATCGAATGTTTTCAAATAGTAAATTTTGAATAAAATGGTGACGTCTATTGACAGTTGCTAAGATGTTGCTAGGGAAGCCGTGCGATTTACTTTACAGCTGTGCGTTTTTTTTACAGTGCGTAATAGACGTCGTAACATTGATACCGACTGTGTATTATTGACTGATTACAGGGGGGGGGTAATAGTTGATTAAAATACAATATAAACACACAACTACACAAAACCTAATGCACTACCGGCCATATTGACATAAGTAAACACAAGAGATATGACATCACACGTATCATCGGTAGCGTTCGGAAATCCTCGGGTTGTGGTCGGAAAGTGCATTTATTTTAAAATTTGGGAGTAATTTCCAATGGAAACTGGTTTATTTCCTATTATTAGTAATTTTTAATATCATATTTACTATTTTAAATTAATATCCAAGCAAAATATGAAATATGCGTGTACTCTATTCTGCTATCTATGCATTAACTTGTAAGCGGGCGGAGGAATTGTTCCATAACTCGGCAAAAAATTGATATTTTCCGATGATTCAAAGTTCATCACAATGAGAAGACTACTAAGACTAGTAACTATCATCCATGTGACTTGCAGCTCGTTCGTACTTGACAAAGATATTTAAAAAAGCGGTCAAAGTTTTTTTCCACAAGATTTTGAGACTATTTCATTAGTTTGTTCATATTCTTTTATCCTAATTTTTTTTATAATGGTGCCTAAGGAGGTTTTGATTCATCTCAGAAATTTGACTTTTTTTTGTGACCTACAAATTGAGCCCAAAGTGAAGTCTTTAGGGACTTTTCAGGAGCTTTGTCCCTTCATTTACTGCACTAATACATACCAATTTGTGTTTGTCTGTCGTAAAAAACATTCAGCCATCTACCGGGCTGTAAATAATTTACTAAACCCCCCAATTCTACGGGTAAATTATGTTTTCCAACAGCCATTCTTATTAATTCGTAATTTTGTCCACAAACTTTGATGGCTTTCCGTATATTTTCGTCCAAAAACGGTTTGAATAAAGAATAAACGAGATAAAAAATTTTCGGCTGTCGTACTATGTAAATGTTCGACATGATCATAGGAAGACATTCCTAAAAATTGAAAAAAAATTAATTTTAAAAGGAAAAAAAAAGTTTTTTTTTTTTAATATAAACCTACCGCCATAAAAAACACCATTCTTTTAGCGTATTTCGGGGACAACCCGTATAAATGTTTTAAAGAAAAGTTATGTAGATCCACTATTATATCGATGCTATTAACTTCTTCTGATTTTGCGTAGAGTAATTCGCACAGGAGACCTGAAAACTAAAAATTCGAAAAATTCCAAGGTCCAATACCAATGGCTATACCACCGTACACTAACTACCGATAAGTAAATTCACTTCGTCGATTTATGGGTTACCGAAAATTTCCTTACCCCTCCTATCGTCTGGCGAGTTCTGGCTAGTTTAAATCGAGAAAGTGTTGAGTACAGGGGTAGCACGCAATGCTAATGTGTTGCTGATCGAAGTTTCGGAAATATAATTTTCAGTTTTGTTTTCGTTTTTGTGAGCAGATCATTGTTTTTGCGTGAGCATTAAAATATTTGTCCACGACCACCTAATAATAAGTCAATATTTTACCTCCAAACTAAAGGTATATGGTACCCATATATCAACTGTCGTGAATTATGGTTCATAATACACTGTAGTGTATTATGGTTCATAATTCCCGACTAGAGATGGGGGTACAATATGAAATAAACTATCAAATCTGTGTATTTTGTTCAGGAAATTTGTTTCTGACATATATCGTATCTATAAAATATTGTAATTTTTAGTATTGATACTTTTCATAACGATATTTTCTAATATTAAGTATTTCAAAACAATATATTTATAACGGTACGTTGTATTGATACTTTCTACAATATCGCCCATCTCTATATATGTCAAATTATTTGAAGTAGCTGCCACAACATTTTGAGGTTAGTAATATGCCAAATCGCTACTGACTTTTATTTATTAATAAATAAATTAAGTGTCGTGGACAAAGTATAGTATTCTACTCGCAATTTATGGCCATAATTCACTTGGGTGACAAACGTCACCCATCGTGAATTATGGCTATCATAAATTGCTCGTTTAATAATATACTATTAACCGCACGAAAGGCGCCAGAGAAAAGATGTACCAAAATTTTCAAACGTTCCGACGCAAGTGAATTTACTTGTCGGTAGTGAGTGTACGGTGGCTGTACTAATACATATCCTTCTTTTTAAGTAGGATAAAAATATAGACATCTAACAAGACTTAGATGTACTTTTGTTAATAAAAACACCGTTTTTTATAAATAAAATTACCTCTAAAATTTCATCAGCTGTCACAGCTTCAGGATCCCAATTTTCCAATCTGATCCACACTATATGTTGCCCCTGTACGCCTGGGTAAGGCAATATTTCAACGATTTGATGTTGTAGCAAAAGTTCTATTCTAGTTTTTTTCATTTTCAACCATCTTTCTCTGCGTCTTTTTACGAAACTTTCATAATTTTGAAGCTACAAAAATGTTATAAACAACCTCTTTAACAAAAAACATTCAGGAAAAACTTACTGCTTTCAAAGCTGCGACTGTATCCAGCTGTCGACCTATAAAAAATCTTCTCAAATAATTTCCGTCCGTTCTGTTGACATTATTTTCTAAAAAAAGCCACGAAATTACAATTTTTTTTTCATTTTTTTTCCCGCGTATTTCCACTAACCTTTCGCTAGTTTTTTAAACTTTTCAAAATTACAATTTTGCATAATGACTAAAACTTATTACGAAGACTGTTCAAATGATTCATGACCTAGAGTTGAATTATTTTCGACTCTGCAATAAATTATTGTTTATATTTTTTGTCATGACATTTATCAACGAACTTGAATATTTGTGTCAACAAAATACAGGACAGAAACGACATTGTTTTCCCAAAACTGTCAGCTTGACTATACAGGGTGGTCCGTAAGTAATTGTAGTTGATTTAAATCGCAATATTTTAAAGTGAAGATTGTACTGTACTTCTACAATTACTTAAGGACCACCCTGTATAAACTGGTCAAAGACGTTCATAATAAATTCTGCGGGGAGGAAAAATAAATAACCATCTATTTATTTAAATTTCAATATAATAATTAATAACATACATCATAAATTTTTTTCTGTATCAATAAACTCCTCTACTTGATATCCTAAATTTTCTAATTCAGTCCTAATTTTTTCATTTTTTGATCGCATAATAGCGTCATACCAATCTTCTAAAGAATAATCTTCTTGTGCTCCCCCTAAAATAAATCACATGTGATTAAATCAGGTGAAGCAGTAGGTTCAAAAGTAAAATTTTATAACCAAACAAAATTTTTTATTCTACTCAACCATTTAGAAAGCAAATAACGCACCTGGGGATTTTTTTTATTCTATAATATTACGAGGGGCAAACAAAATTTAATATAATTTTTTAAACAATCTTACCAAGTGATTTTGGAAGAAGCTTGGGATCCACATGAGTGTGGAAAGTATCCAAATCATTATGAAAATGTATCCTTTCCTTAACATCGTTGGGTACCAATATTTTGATCATGTTAAAAGCCGTATCGAAAATCCAAGAACTGTATAGAAAATGCACCGCTTCTATACGAGTAGGCATTGAAGTCTGGAAAAAAATAAAATTTTCTCTACGTGGATCACACTAAATTTTATCTACGACTTACTACTGCGATGTTTACTAAATGTTTAGCTAGAGTCGGTGTCATGTACCAAACCATATCCAAGGATAATCCGCTGAGATCGAATATGGTTACCACTCCTTTGATTTGTGTTTGCGGCTCCAATATTCCGATTTGGGTTAGAAATATTACGAATTGGATGAGCTGCTGGGGGGTGAATTCCGATGGAACCCATTCGCCTAAAAAGTTGATTTTTAGAACTTTGGTAACCGAGCGAGAGGGGTCGCGACGAAAATGATCTGACCGTTACGTTACGTTGATACGTTATGTGCCTCGACTCAGCCGGGGTAATTACGGAAAATTTTCTTTTTACTGAAGTGTTCTGGATAGTTTATCTACCGAAAAAGCATATTAGTAAAATTTTCATTTGCAACGAGCTCAAATGCACTGATGTAATTTTTTTTATAAGTCCGACCCTGTGCAATATTTTTGCTTCCAAATTCACAGTCATGTTGAAGACATGTTAGGTTATTATCCCTGAAAAAAGAAAATAAATCGCCCAAAAAACCAAAAAAATATTTTCAATTAAAAATTGTACTCATTAATTTCGGCCCTCAGTGTATATTTCTTCCTATTTAAATTTTTTTAAATAATAAAAATATTTCAAAATCATGATTATCATTTTCGATTCATCTTTCAACTGTACAGCGTCAAATAAATTTTCTAGATATGTAATTATCCATTTTATCAACTGCTGATATCAAAACTTACTTTTAATATTAATTATAGGAAATAACTATTTTTCATAAAAAACACGCTAAAAGGGGATTGGTCTAGGATTGCAATCTTAAGATTATAAAGATACAGTGGCGTCCTACGTCAGTGAAAGGTAGATTTGAAAAAAAATTACCTATTTTAAAAACTATCATCCTTCTTCCATGCTGATCTCGATTCAAAGGGCAATTGAAAATTTTTGTTTTCTTAATTTCAAATAATGTGTGCAAGTTGACATTTGTAAAGTACTCTGGTACGTCCTCTACGAAGTTGTGATGATTTGTGTACTGAAATGATATTAAAAAAAAAATTTCCTTTTTTTAATGATAATTTTTTTGCTTACCAATCTATGTGCTTTATTTAATATAAAATGTCTTGCTCTAAGGAATCTTAAAAGGAATTCATCATCTGTCCTTGAAGGGGTACATTCTCCTTTTGCTTAAAATTAATGATTTAAAAATCAAATAAATAGATTAAATTTGTATTTACCAAAAATCATATCCTTTAATTCGCTTATAATAAGGTCCTTTTTATCGGGGTCTTCGTCTATATTTTCCTTGGCCCATTCCAATAGTTCTTCGGAAGGCTCTGATAAATTCGGCAAAGCTTTATTTATTTCTTCGTTAATATTTTCCAAATCCATTTTGTTTTCTTTGGCTCGAAATCTAGTTCAAATAAAACCTTATAAATATGTCAAACCACTCAACTTCAAAGGATAACAACATTATATTTACTATCGTAAAAATATAAACAACTAAATACCGACTTTTAATTGACCTTAACATCTGGATTTCTTTGTGTTGAAGCAAAATATTAGTGCGCGAAGGTCAAATTTTAATATTCAAACATATCGGTGTAAATGTAAAACTCAGTTTTTTTTAATAAAATTTTTAAAGTAGGTCAAAAAAAATTAAATTTTACAGTAAATTATTGAGTTAAAACTTTTAGTTCATTCACTGGCTTGGATTTGCGCTTGAAAGATACTTGGGGTTTTTCCCAAGCTTTTAGAGTGTTTGGCTCCTGGCCCGAACACTTCTATCCCAGTTCCTTCTGTGTACCATTGAATGGCATTCTTTCCAAATCTGGTAATGGTATTTGGAACCCATTTCTTTGGAAAGTTACACTTTTTCATCATACCGTCTTGTGGCATGTCCCAGGTTGTCAGATTTCTAAGAAGTGAGGAGGTGGTTTTTTGGAACTTTAGTTCTTTACGTCAGGTTAGATTTGAGCGACCGGGGGTCGCGACGCAAAATATCTGACCGTTACGTTACGTTATGTTACGTTGCTTCGTTATGTGCCTTACTTGCGTGCGTGTGCTCTCTCCTGAGTCTCTCTCTCGTTTATGAAGCAGCGATTCATATGCTTCGGCCGGGAATCGAACCCGGGCCGCCCGCGTGACATGCGAGCATTCTACCACTGAATCACCGATGCTATATTAAAATTCTATGCAAAGCTGGTATTCGCAGTGCTGGTGATCTACTTGAATTTGTTCGGATAAAATTTTACTATTATTTCCATAATTTTTTTTTGCGCGATTGATCTTTTTTGTTTATTTACAGCATCGGTTGTCAGGACGGTAGGTTGTGTTTACTGGTTTCTAAGTTTAACAGGTCGGTAAGTGATTTACTTACCGTTCAGACGTCGAAAAGTGATAAATAGCATAAAAACAAATTCACTGAATTGCAAAATATATTTTAAACTGATAGAGAAGTATAAATGTCACTTTTGACAGTTCGTTCATTTCGAAGAAATTTAAATTATTTTATTCGGAATTTATTTCAATACGATCGCGCAAAAAATGGTATAAGCATCTCGAACGTTAAGGGTAATTACAACGTTTGCATGTAGATTCCTCTCGTAAAATTGGACAAAATGATATGAGGATTAAGGGGTCTAGCACATTTACTTTTCGAAATACAGGGTGTTAAAGTTTTGAAAACTTGAATGTTTTAATTCGATAACTTTAAAATGGATGGATAAATTGATTTGACATTTGGCAGGTTGTTTTTAAATGTAAAAGGACATATTTTGATAGAAATAGTAGTTTGTGCAACTAGTGTGGATATGATGGCCATATCGCACGAGGACGAAGTTTGAG